>APFE030963158.1:50633-79928 GCA_000404065.3 Pinus taeda | reverse complement strand
ATCAGTATTATCAAATTCTTTTCAATATATCTTCCAGATTTATACTTTAATTTATTCTTCAGATATTGATCATTAGTTTGTATGTCAGTACCATATAATAATGAGCAAGAACAAGAAAAACTAATAATCACACCAAGGAACACCAGATATAAGGTGGAAACCCAATGTGGGTGAATACCACCTGCTACAATATGTCTCTATCTTCTTTCAATTGGAAACTTCTTTTACAATGATTTTGTACTGGTGCAGTCCTTTACCAGTACACAGGCTTCAACCTGCAGAGAGCTACAACCCTCTCTTGTTTTCCAGTCTCTCCTGGAAGGGAGCTACAACCCCCTTAGCTCTTCTACTTCTTTAAGGACCACGATTCATGAATTTTCAGACTAGAGCCATGAACATCAAATAATCAACAAGTACATATGAATCACCCAATCTCCTTTTATAATCAACCAAGGAACTTTTCAGAATGCAGTAATCTGAACAGCAATACCAGTAATCTAAACCCATAACTCTTCAGCAATAGATAAAAGGCAGCCAACAAATATTTCAAGAAAAGTCCGCAACTTCACCAATAGAAACTTGCGAATATCCGCAGCGCTTCTGTGTCTAAACTGCGCAGATCCGCAATTGATCCTTCTGCTGTTATGCATAACTCCACACCTACTCCTTCTGCTTTACTGTGTACCTCTGCGCAGATCCGCACCTACATTGTCTGCCTAACAGCATACCTCCGCACCTGGTCCTTTTGTTCTTCTGCGTACCTCCACCTACGCCTTCTGCTGCGATTCATACCTCCGTACCTGCGCCTTCTACTACACTACGTACCTCCGCACCTCGGCCTTCTGTTGGACTGCGTACCTCTGCACCTGCGCCTTCTGCTACGCAGTGTACCTCTGCACCTGCGCTGTGGAACGTCTGTAGACGTCTGAATAGAGCCAATTTATCAATCCTCCAATATACCACAGGCTGTCAGATCCACAAATCTGAACATGTGCCCAAGAGATCACGACCTATCAACAGATCTTCCTTACACTTTTCAGATTTCACCTTCATATAGATCTATCTTTTTAAACCGATTACCCCAAAATTTTAGATCTTAATATATTCAAATTTCACAAGTGTCTAGCCAAGAGATCTCCTTTCCTTTTTATAGGCAAGCCCTTATTCAAACCATGGGACAAAACCATTGAAAACCAATACAAGGGATCCAAACTGGGGTTCAATAATTTAGATCCTATACCACGGACAAAAATCATAGGATCATGAACGTCGGGCTAAATACCAAGGGCCAAACATAAGATTTCCCACGTGTGCGTGCTTCTTTGCATTGGAGTGAGTGAACTAGGGTCCGCACCTTCTGAACGGAGCACCTACGGGTATGTCCACACATCTTGGTCGGCGTACCTGTGGGTCCGCAACTTCTCTTAGGATCACCTGCGGGTATCTCATCTTCTATGATTTTGAGAGCCTGAAAAGAGATCTGCCACTTGAGCGAGTTGCCATCAAGTACAACCCCTGTGCCATAGAGATAAACCAGAATCATAATGCCAACAGAATATGGTGGCACACTAATTTAGGTATTAGAAAAGTTTCTTAACTCACCTTGGTATTCCAATATAGTATATGTTCTTCAGCATCTTTCTCCTCCTCCTGGAATGTCAAAAAGTAAAGGTAGATCAATAAAACTGAAGTCTGCAAAATTTTGCACTTTAGATAGTGCTTTCTATTGGAAAGATCTAAGAGGGGTTCTTCTTAATTTTTTGGTTCAAAATGAAGCTCAACAGGTAATGAATGATTTTCATAGAGGAGATTTTGGGGGTCATTTTTTTTGGAAAACAACAGCTAATAAAATATTGAGAGCAGGGTATTATTGGTCGTCTTTGTTTTCAAATTTATATCAAAGAGTCATGAGCTACCATGAATGTCGAGTTTTCCAGGGAAAAGGGAAGTTGCTTCCTCTTCCTTTGAAGCCAGTTGTAGTTAATTCACCTTTCCGACAGTGGGGGCTTGATTTCATAGGAGAAATTAATCCTACATCATCAGCACAACATAGATGGACTTTGACAGCTACTGATTACTTCACCAAATGGATCGAAGCCATTCTGACAAGGCAAGCTACGGACATGGTAATCATTCAATTTTTAGAGTCCAATATCTTGTCTCTTTTTTGTTGCCCTCACAAGATTATTACAGATAACGCAACAATGTTTAAGTCAAAGAAAATGGTTGAGTTTTGCAACAAGTACAACATCAGATTAGGTCATTCCGCAACATACTATTCGCAGAGCAATGGAATATTTGAGTCTTCAAATAAATCCTTGGTATTAAGAAAATGTTGGAGGCAAACAAGAATTATTGGCATCGAAATATTGTCAATGATTTGTGGGCCGATAGAGTGAGCAGTAAGAAATCAATAGGTATGTCACCTTTTGAATTGGTTTATGGTATTGATACAATGTTTCCTACATCACTTGCAATCTTTATCATGAGATTATTGCAAGAATTCGGGAGTGAAGAAGATGATATTCAGTGCCAAATCAATCAAATGATTCACTTTCAACAAATAGGGGAAGAGGTTTCTCAAAATACTTTCCAGCTGCAACAGAAGATAATGAAAGTTTATGACCACACTACCAAGGCAGAAAACTTTCAGCTGGAAGATGTAGTGCTGTGATGGTATGCACGAAATGAGGAAAAAGGGAAACATGGTAAGATTGACAATCTATGGAAAGGATCTTATAAAATCTCAGCCTGTCGAGGATAGAATGCATTTTTATTGAAGGAAATGGATGGTGAAGAATTCTCAGGAGGACAAGTGAATGGTAGGCTCTTGAAATACTATTATTTTTGATGCATCTTGTTGAAGTTGTTTCATTGTAATTTTATATACCAGTTTACTTTCCTTGCAATATTTGAAGTACAATGTCATTTGAGCTTGGGGCCCGAAGTGAAGGCTATAAATCTTAAATGCTCTGTGTTGTTTTTAGTTGGTTTTTGAGTCAGAATAGAGTCGGTTTTCAGTCAGTTTTCAGTTTATGTCAAGTAATTTTTCAAAAATTTCAAAAAGTTTTTAGTATTTCATTTGTTTGACCGTATTGGCCCAATTAGCTAGGCACTTGGTCTACAGTGTTCTTGAAACCTATAAGGAGCTGCCATCCCTAATAAGGCCAATTTTAGTGTCTGTATATGCATACTTCCATCAGGGATCAAATCTGCTCTTTGCATTTTCATTGTAGGTGTCTCATACTGAAATTTTTTATCATTCCACTAGGTCATGCCAAAAATGATCCACTGATGGTTGTCTTCTTCTTCTCAGAAAATCTAATTTTCACTCATCAGGTATATTTGCTAACCCATTTTTATGTTGCATTCAGTTATGGTTTCAGTTATGTTATTTTAGGACTCAAGGCAGTCATGTTTCCATTAGGTCTTAGGGTTCATTTCCAAGGTCAAAATCATAGTTAGGGCAGCAAAGGTATGAGGAAGACCACTAAATAAAGAGTGATTGATAGAAAGTCATGGTTATTGTACAAAGTTCTTATTTCACTAATGTAATTTTCATCTCAAAAACATGTTTTTGAGATGAAAACAAAGTATTTTAGTTTGTTCATATTTTTTATGTAATTCAAGTCATTTTATGTAATAATTGTTCCCATAAGCTACCCAATCATTTCTCCTTGCTGCAAGAAATGAGCCACTGAAGAAATCAGCTCAATCAAAGAATCATCCACCTGAAAAGAGATAAAGAAAAAGAAGCATCAGACAGAGATTTGAAGACAAAGTAAAAAGTTCCAAACAAACATTATAATGTGGGTTTTTCTAAGGAAAAAACAAACTCATCCTCTATATAAGATCTTCAAGACATCTTTCAAACTTCATTAGCTCTTTTGCACCCTAAGCTCTCCTTGCAAAAGAGGAAAATGAGTGATAAATTAAAAATTTCAAAGGCGATGCACATTTCAGTTGGACGCTATGCACTAGGTAGAGTCATTGCATGCTTATGCAGTGAAGGGTGCGTTTGCCAGAAACAGTCAGTGTGGATTTCAACAGTGCTACGCGCTTGTGCATTGAGGGGTGCATTTGCTGAGGACACTGCATGTTGGCACTTGGGTGATGCGTGTTCGGCCAGAGGAGATTGGAAAACCCTAGGAGTGCCAAAAAATCACTTTCCTTCATTTTCTCAAGCCACAAAAGCTTCAATTACCTGAATACAAAAAGTAAGTAGCCTAATATCTCTTTTTCTCCATCAATTAAGAAAATTGGCACCTTAAATTATGAAACCCTAGAAAATCTCTCTTGTATGTTTCCAAAATCACCTATTTGATAAGAGTTACAACACTTCATAGAATTTGTCACCTTCCAATCATCTTGACTGTATTTCACTCACCTTGACATATATATTAGTCCCTCAAGTTTTCACCTAAAAACCATGGTAGTAGAAAATAGTTCAGAAGAAGGGGAAAGATAGCCAAGGAGGCCAACCAAGAAAGGAGGGAGAATTATTAGATTTGAACCCACTGATACTACAGAACTTATGGCATCACCACTTGCAGTATCATGTTTCAAGTACATGGGTTGTTTTGAGTTTTGTCAAAGGGTTGAAAGGGTGAATTTCCATCAACAGTTAACCAAACAGTTCATCCTCAATTCACAAAACAATCAAGTCACTTTAGTCGGGGTCACATTCACTATATCTCCTACCATCATCTCACAGGCCACTAGAATTCTAAATGCAGGAGAGAAATGGTTCAATAAAAGAAATCAGCGTCACAATTTTTATGAGACATATCTTAAGAAAAGGTTAAAAAATGATAAGAAAATAATTTTCCCTTTCTTTTATCTTTTTGACAAGTATGTGCCATTAATGAAGATCATCATGAGGTATTTCAGATGTGAGAGTAGGTTTTCCAGACTATACTCATATCATATGAGGCTTCTCATCCACTTTACCAGGGTCAGAATGCTCAGTTTTCCATATTACATTTACAGAAGTATTGACAAGATGACATATATTTCTCAGAAAATGGATCCAGCTCATCAGATGCATAGTATTTTCCATTATTCTCTTATCAAAATGATAGTCCTCCATCACTTAGATCAACTAGGCATTGCTTGGGAGACCTTCATAGCTAATGAAATATTCAATGAACCACCTACTCAGCCAGCTCCCCACATTCCACCATCATCCTTCACTCATCCACCTATTTCTTCTCATTCACCATAGCTTACTTATCACTCATCCTCAATAGATCATTCTTCACCAGACACCTCCACACCACCTACATCACTATTTCATGTAGCCATTCATTCACCCAATAGAGATGATGACAATGATTAGGAACATGATGAGCATGATGTCAGTGAGGGACATGATGCACACATTGAGTATGGTCATAGTAGTATACCACAAAGGAACAATTTATAGCCATTTTCTTTCACCTATCAGAAGCAAAAGAGGTAGGTGTTTATCCCATGGAAAGTGGGAGGGGCCTTGGCTTCGTCATCAGCATTACAGGTTAAAGGAAGAGAGAAAATGGTAGAGGAAGCAGAGGTCAAATAGCATCATGAAGAGCATGACATTGAAAAGGAGTTTCTCCTTGTGGACACTAGTGATGAGGAGGGAAACGAATATTCTCAAGTTGTCTTGAGAGAAAAGGATGCCAAAATTAGGGAGCTTGAGGTCAGTTTACAAAGAGCTCAATATGTTATCTCCTTTTATGAGCAAGAGAACAAGCAGCTAGAGGCCAGGTAGGAGTTGATGCAAACCAAGTACATCAAGGCAAACAGGGAGGCTGAGAAAGCCAAGTTTCAGCTTAATGAGGCTTATGGAGATTATGGAGAGCTGGATGACGAATAGGGACAAAGAAAAAGGCCAAGAACAAGAGGATTGAAAAAATCCTTAGAGCTTGAAAGACAAAAAGAGGCATAATCGGAGGAGCAACTCACTCTAGATGAGAAATTGGTCAAGGACATAGCTGAGAATAGAGAGTCTTGGCTTGAGAATGTGAACACACACTTGGAGACACTCTTGGACAAAGAAAATAGAGATGTTGATTTGAAAAGGAAGATGGCCAATTATTATGCAAGGAGAAACCAAGTGGAAAGGAGTAAGCTCAAAAGAGCTCATGAGAAAATTGACAAATTGACCAAGCTAGAGGAGAAGAGGAGGCTTGACATACTTACTGAGGCATCCCTACATGCCTCTAACCTTTGATAAATCATAAAAACACATTTTTGGGCATGTTGGACCATTTTTGAGCTTGAAGGAAGTTTTTGTGTTTTTTAGTCCAGGTTTTACATAGTCATGGAAGGCAAACGCACAACGCCTTGGGCGTTGCGCTCTTTTTTGAGGCATCTAATCAACAAAAGTCAAAATTTATGGGTTTCTAGTGATGATTACATACACCCTGTACTTTTTCTAAGTATTTGGAGGATAACGGGTTGGTCAAAAGGTTAAAAAACACCTAAACAATGACCTTTCTGCCCTCTTTTTGCCCTAGGTGTTGCACGTTGAGTAGTGTTGGGAGATTTGGTTTTTGGCTAATAAAATGACATCCCAATTTAGAAATTCAAGTTGTTCTAGAAAGTAGACCGGTAAAGATTTCCAACAAGCTATTGTAGGCCCAATATGGACATCGGGAAAGCCTCCAAAAATGTAGCTAAAGTTGAAGGGCGTGCCTGCACTTGGCACTACGCGTTTGACACTTTGCCCAGAATTCTGCAAATTCGACCCAGTTTTCACTTCTACCATGGAAAATGATGTTTTTACCCTTGTAATTGATAAGTTGAATGTAATTATGATGCTTTTATAGATTACTAGGGTAGATTCATTAGGTAAAACA
Source organism: Pinus taeda (assembly GCA_000404065.3). NCBI lineage: Eukaryota > Viridiplantae > Streptophyta > Pinopsida > Pinales > Pinaceae > Pinus > Pinus taeda. The sequence continues at coordinate 73,086 of APFE030963158.1, read as the reverse complement.
AATTTACAAGGTGTAATGTATTAGTTTGTTTGGATTAGGGATGAGCCACTTTGACCACCCTATTTTCTTGTTAGTAGTTCAGATTTTGTTAGAAACAGCTCCTCCTCTCATGGATTTGATTCCCTGAGCTTAGGATGAGTTCTTTGAAGCCAACTTTATGTATTTCCCTCATTATTTTTAAGGGTTGGACTGAGTGGGATGCTTATGTTTTGATTAGATATCATTTTGTATCAGTTACAATAATAGATTAATGAAAATTTTCAGCTATTTCTTTGGGATCCATGTGGTATGATGCTTAGTTCAATTTTTCTTTTGTATTCATGTGTTAGAATGTATTATTGACTCCATTTCATCATTTCATTTCCTTTATGTGAATGTATACAAGTCTGAGAGGCAGAATCCATATCTTTTATGCTTATTTTGGGCAGACATTTCACAGTCCATGTTTTCTTCAGTTTAGGAAGAATCCATGTGGTTTACATGCTCTTTCTAGCTCCTCACCTATCTTTTCACCTCATCCATCAAACCCTAAGGTTTTGATCATTGTGCCTACCTTGCCCCATTGAGCACCCTGTAGTTTTGACCTAATTTCCTTGCCCTAACTATTTGGCTCCTCCTGATCCAGCAAAACCCCTTCAAAATCAAATCAAACCTTATGCTATTGTACCTAGCCTAATATCAATTTCTAGATCCAGTCAATTTCTCTGAGATTCTTATGTAGAGAGCCCTCTCCTAGCCTAGTAGGGCTAGCTACTTGGCTAAGCATGGTTTGTGGTTACCCTAGCATTGCCTTCCTTTAGCTTGAGGTTTAATCCAGGTGATAACATATCTATGTTTGACTTGTAGGTTTTCTAATGACAATATATGATTCCTTGCATCTACTCATAAATAATTTCACCCCTCACTCTTGTTCAACCTTCGTGCTTTAGGGGGCATCTGTTACACAACATTTTGTCACTGTCCTTGTACTCCTTGTTCCTTGATCTTGGAGGACCTCTACAGTAAACCTTCTATACTTCCCTATCATTAAGAACATCTCTCTGAGTCACTTTCCATCTGCAAATAATTTTCCCTTTACATCATTTCCAAAGATACTTCCTTTAAACCCAGTTTTAAAGGTCGATATTATCCCTCAGTTTCTTCCCCATGACAATTTGCTGCGAATAACACTGAGCCTTTCAACATTGTTATCCCTTAATTACATACACCGATCCTCTTCTAGAATTTTTTTTAAAAACGATTTGAAGCTTCCAGATCTAGAAGCTTTGTGGGTGTAGGTCTAGTAGATAGTTGTTCATTAAAAAGGCCAAGAGAGCCTATTTGGGTTCCTTGATCCTATTAAAAAGGAACTAACCCAAGAGATAAGGATTCTTCCCATAATAAGAGGAACCATATCCCCTCTCTCATGCCTATATAATCCCCTGCTATTCCAAACTCCGATAGTTTGGATCTAGCTTGGATTTAGCTTGGATAGAGCTTACTTAGTGCTAGGAGAGCTTGTTAGTCTTAGCTCTTAGTTTATGCTTGTTAAGAGCTTGTTAAAGGGAGAATAGCTTGTAGAATTTTTTGGTGTGAAAAAGAAGAAAGAGACCTTCAACTCCCACGATTGAGGTGTTTTAGGAGATGTTAGAGTGATGCCTAGGATCCAGACCCATCGAAGGAAACCTGCAATGCTAAGGAGAAGGTTGTACTTTCCTTTTTGTCATATTTAAAAACTAATATTTTGTTTCCTATTTCAATTGAAATAATGTATTTCGTAGCTTAAGAATCCTTAGCCTCTTAAGTAGATTTAACTCAATTATATGTTATCATGTGTGTGCTGGTTTCTCGTCTATTTGTTTCAGGTGTTTGATTAACAAGTAAGGAGCTAATCGTTGGAGAAAAAACACAAGGACATTGTCGAACAAGGATAAGTGATACAAGAGGTAGGATCTTATCCATTCTCAATCTAAAGGAATTTATGTCATATTTTCTTGTTTGTGGCTAAATCCTCTCCCTTGGGGTACAAGGATTGTCTTTGTCTGTAGAGAGAATCTTCCTACACCACAAGAGGCTATCCCTTTACTTGTCAATGGGTATAGATTATAGATCTACACGAAACCCTTACCAAAAAAAGAATTCATCAATTGAATTAGCAAGACAGTGATGGTGGTGGAGAAAATATTAGCATCCACCCCACCAAGTCATTGGAAAAGAAAGAGAAAAAAGAAAAAGAAAAAGAAAAAAAGAGGCTTAGCTGAAAACCTCCATGAGGCACTTGACTCCCATTGTTGGGTTGAAAACCTCTTGAGGCATCCCAAGGGTGTTTTAAAAAAGAGAGAAGAAAATAAAAAGATCTCTGGGTGAAAACTTCTTTTGAGGTACCCAGGTCAAGCAACTAGGATGAAAACCTCCTTGGAGGCAGACTAGTTATTTTACAGAAAGAAAAAAATAAATTAAAAAAAGAGAGAAAAGGATACAAAAAGTTGCAAAATTTTGTTTTGCAGGCTAGCAAGAGGAGGTGCTAATGGTGTTGGACCCACCAACATTCAGGGGATCACCCTGGTATGAAGTCCCAACTAGACCTCACACCGTTTGGTGGGGGAGTCCCATCTGGTATGATGGTCCGGTTGCCATTATCTTAAGGATATGCCTCAACTCTTGCTTGTCAGCAAAGGAGTGTTGTCTTTAGGAAGTAAGGGTCATGTGCCTGGTGAGTGTAAGTGTACTTGTGTCAATGATTCTTTCGCTGTGAAGGGGAAGAGGGTGAAGGTGAGTTCTAGGTCGGATGGGATCAGTCCCAACTCAGTTAGGAACACACAACACAACAAGACATGCACAACTTCTAGTGGAACGGTCCACATGGATGCGACAGTCACAACATAAAAGGAAATATAACATGTACAACACTCATAGATCAGTCCAAACGAGTGCAACTATTATTACAAAAAGATTCATGTGAAAATTTTGTTTGATGTCTAGGAGAGCAGTATACACGAGTGACACAGAGATAATAGCATATAAAACACATTTTCATTAATAGATTATGCATTACAACAAATGAAACAGTTTAGATATAGAACGCAGGTTAAAGAAACATGCATTACAGGTGTTAAATATCAGTCTTACAACAAATACAATACATGTGTGAAAACATGCTAGCCTGTTAGCCGGCTTCTGAATTAAGTGAAAGTTCCAAGACACCTCGTTACACCATACATCACTAACCCCAAGTGCGAGGCGTTGGAGCCACTACTTACTCAAAGAAAATATTACAGACTCTCTTGCCTATGTGGGAGGTGTTGTACCTCTGAGATAATAATGGTCAACTATTATTCCAGAGCATCCAAGATAAATGTTGTTGGGATTTTTGTTTTGATTTGGAAGACCAATGAATGAAATAGATATAGAACTAATATGCCTAACCCTTTGAATAATATCAATATCTCAGCAAAGGGCTGCTATAAATATTTACACAGTGATAAAGCTTGAATAGTGGTGAGCAAAAAACAAAAAATAATATGATTATCACAATTCTCAGATAGATAATTATATAATCATAAGTATGAAAACATCTGACCGATTCTCAGAAGGTTCAAGAGAATATCTTTATTCTTACAACAAGATGTTGATGATTCATTGATTCAAATGGAATTAATTAAACAGATAGTTCATTAATCCATTCTCTTCAATGATTATCACTTCAGAAGCTTATAGGAATAGATTGAGACACAATTATTCCTACCTAGTTATCTATGTAAAGTCATAAGAATATGAAGAAAAACATAATGAGTAATACTGGAAAAACTTACATGAAACATAAAATGTGAAAAATAGAATTTAGAATCCTTTGCTTCGTATTGAGGTTCGAGAAAAGTCAAGTAAATCAAATGTATAGAAATGCTTCATCAAGGGTGCAACCCATGATAACTGGTGAAGAGATTTATTTATACAACAATAGGACAACAAATATCCTAAACTACTTTTACAAAAATAGATTATTTACACAATCAAAAATAAAACTGTTTAATGATCTGGCACTACTTTAGTGCTGTGTTGTTTGATGACTGTCATTGAAAAAGTTGAAAAGTGGTTGAAGCTAGCTGACTGTTCCTTCAAAATCTAAATGTTGTTCAATTATCCTTGATTAAGTAAATATGTTAATTCTTCCCAGTGTTTCTTATCTGGGATAGAAATGCTTGTTATCCTTTCTATATTTCATCCATCTCGGTGTATTTAGTAAAAGTGGGCTTTACCAAAATATATGCTTTATTTCATCCGGGATGAAGAAAGAATCCCTGAGTGTTTTTTAATCATAAGATTTGTTGTCACTGATCCTCTATTTTAACAGTCAAGGCTCTACATAGTTGTCTTCTTCTCTTTTCCTTGTGTAATGGTCTTCTTCTCTAAATATAGGATTTTTTCCATGTTTCTTGTTGAGTCTTAGAATAAATAGACTTTGTGACTGATATCAGAGTTGTTTATCCAATGCTCAAGTCTTCGACTGATTACCTGCAAAACACAACAATAATTAAGAAAGCACAAGCTTGGGAGGAAAAACAACTGATGGCTTTCTAGCATAGGAATGCCTGAGGAAGGAGTTGTGGTAGCATCCAGAATGTAATTGGAGGTCAAATGGCATTGCAAAGGTTCATGATAGCACTGAAGGGTTTTAATGGTTTAAACTGTGAAACAGGAAAAAGGCACGAAAACAAGAGTTTTTGGGGTTTTGAAGTGTAACGAGTGAGTTTTTGAATATGGCGTGAATGTTTGAATAATTGATGGTTTATCGGGTTGGCGAGGAGGTGGTTTCAAAGGGTCGTCACACTGCTTATGAGGCAAAGGTGGTTTTGAGGAGGGCTCACTCGATATACTTTAGGGCATGAGACGTAGCCTCAGGGGGGTTAGGGAAAAATGCTTTATCGGATGGGTATTGTTCGGGCATCGAACATGGCCGATATGGATGTGGAGCATTGGATTAGACGGGAGTTGATCTAACAACATTCGATTGAGAGAAGTGAGTAGGCGATAAAGCATGGGCTTAGGGAGGGGCCCAACACTTAAAGCATTGGCGGTAATGGATTATTGAAGGTTAATGATGGGTTTAACATTGATCAGGTAGAGCTTAATGAAGTGACGTGGAGTGGAGGTAAATGGGTGTTTATCGTATGAGCAGGGAATGAAAGTTATGGAGGATATGATAGGCAGATGTGGGTCTAGGTGATTTAGTGAATAAAGGGATAGAATATCGCATATTGCATTTCCTTATGCCTGATGGTTCATTCACTTAAGAATGATGCGATGTGATAAGATCCTACGATCAGGAATCCACAATCATCCAATGGTTGACAACATTATCTCACATCGCACATCACACTTTGCTTCCACTGAATGGTTCATTCCTTTATGAATTATGCAATGCAATATTATACTTTAGGAAATAACCATTTCAACATTTCAAAACATTCAATTTCTGCCTACCCTTCTATTCCTAACATTTTTACATATTCTTTTAGAGTGCATTTGAACTAGCAACTCAATATTTCTTTTTATAAACAATCTAACTCTATACCTTATTTCTTCCATTGGCTCAAATTAAACTATTGAGCCAATTTATTTTCTACCTATGAGAACAAATCCAATTATGATGTAACTATATAATTGGATAAAATAAGCTACTGTGGCATCTAAACGAACTACACACAACTATTATTTTTCAAACTAATTTTAGAACAATGCAGTGGCATTTAGATTTGCAACACTTTTAGAGTTTATATCTTTTTCTTTTCTGTCTAACCTAACATTTTATTTTGCCTTTATTTTTTAGGGCATCTACCCTAACATTTTCTTTGATATGGACATATTTATTCAAAGATTTTCCTAACATTTTTTATTCAATATTCTTTTTGTCCATATCCTATCTTAACATTGTGCATATACATTTTCATTTTTTGTCTAATTTGTTCTAACTTATGAAAACCAAAAAATGCTACAACATTGGCTCCAACAAGGGATTGCTTTCTCCTTTAGAATGCAAAGAACCTGCAGATCCATGTGCCTTCTCCTCGGGATCTAGAGTCTTTGTTGTAAAAAATATCACTGACAACTTAAAAATAAAATAAACCAGAGTATTTACAATGAAATGTATCCCAACTTCTTAGTATTGAATGAAATGTTTGAGAAACCTTCCATTTACAGGATAAGTGGAATATTGTCCCTCAAGATTTTGCGGCACAAAGGTGTTGTTACCCTTTACTTCAGTGATTGCTAATGGACCAAACCATAGATTATCAAACTTACCATGCTTTCCCTTTTCCTCCCTCATGTATTCCCATCTTAGAACTAGGTCACTTTCTCTGAAGTCCCTTTCCCTGGCTCTTCTGTCAAACAGGCTTTTCATCTTATTCTAATATTTCTTCAATTTGTATTGAACTTCATCTATGTTTTCATTTAGTTCAACAATCTTATTTATCCTTCTTGAAAAATCATCAGGTTCATTTGTTGAGTCCTAAAAGAATTTTAAAACTGGGAAAGCAAAATTAGAGGGAAAAATTGCATCTTTCCCATAAACTAACTGAAAAGGAGATTTCCCAGTAGAAATTTTTGGATTTATTCTGTTTGTCCATACTGCATAAACTAAATGAGAGTCCCGACTCTTTTTATGATCTGCTAGGGTCTTTTTGATTACCTTTACTAGACTTTTATTTGAGGATTTTGTGAGGCCATTACCTTGAGAGTAGTATGAGTTGAATGATGTAACACAATTTGATATTTCTGACAAAACTCAATCATTTTAACACTAGATAATGTTGTTGCATTATCTGTGACAATTTGAGTTGGAAACCAAACCTAGATAAGATGTTTTCTTCAATGAATTTAATTACTATTGAATCAGTAGCATTCGTTACTGGAATTTCTTCTACCCATTTAGTGAATTAGTCTATTTATATGAGAATCCATTTGGGTTGATTACATGAAGTGGGATGGATTTCTCCAATAAAATCTAATCCCCATTGAAGGAAAGGTGCTGAGATTATTGATGGTACTAGTGGAAGAGCTAATAGTTTCTGCTTACTAGCAAACATCTGATAATGAACACAACCTCTGACCTTTGCCCCTACTTGCAAGAACAATGTTGGCCAATAAAATCCTCCCCTTAATATCTTGTATGTTATTGCTCTCCAAGCATAATGTCCTCCACAAAATCCTGCATGAAACTGATCAATGATTCCTTAAGTTTCTGATTCTGTTAAACATAATAACAAAATATCCAGTGGATCTTTCTAGTACAAATTTGAATTTATGATGCAGTACTTAACTGCTTTCAATTTAAGACTTTTACACTGGGCTTTGGAAAATGATGTTGGGCATTCAAAATGGAGGAGAAAAATTACAATGTTTTTATACCAAACTAACAATAGAAATTTGTCATCAATATGGAAAGGGCTAATCTGATCTGAAGGTAAAGGTTCTTGTGGATTCTTTTCTTCAGGTTGAAGAGAAGGTTCTTGTGGATTCTTCCCTTGTACTTCTAAAATAGAATTGATTCCAAGCACTTTGCAATTGGATTCTGCTAGAATCTTGGCTAATCCCTAGCCTTTTACTAGCTTTGTAGTTTCGATAGTTAGATCAAACTCAAGTATTTGACTGATCAACCTACCTCTTTTCCCATCATTGTCAGGCTGAGTTAAAACAATTTTTACAACACCATTAGGAACATAAATAGTAATAGGTGAATGTAGAACATACATCCTGAAATATTTCAACGCTTGAATAAGGGCATAGGCTTGCTTCTCGATTATGTCATACTTAAGCTCGACATCTCTCATAACCATACTAAAAAAAGCTATGGGATGGTCATGTGAATCTTCATTCTTTTGTAATAGGACAACAAAAAGGGTTGTTTCTGAGGCAAAAGAAAATATACTGAATGGTTTAGTATAATCAGGGCTAGCCAAGGTGGGAGCTTCAGAGATAGCTTTCTTGATATGATCAAATGCATGCCTAGAAGAGTCAGTCCATTTAAATTCATGATCCTTTTGGAGCATGTCAATTATATCTTTTACAATCTCTACATAAATCTCCTAAAAAATTAATCTTACCCAGAAAAACTTGAATTTCTTTCTTGTTTCTAGGTAAGGTTAATGTTTCAATGGCAGACACATGCTTGGGATCAATTACCACTCCTTCCTTTAAGATTATATGGCATAATAGTTTTCCTTCTTTAGTATCCCAAATTTCCTACACCTGTCAAAAACCTTGTTCAAGAGCTTTAGATGTTTCTAATCAGATTTAGTAAAAATAGTAATGTTATCAAGATAAATAACTATAAATTTGTTTACCTGACCCATGAAAGCTACATTCAATGTTCTTTGAATTTTTGTTCCAACATTTGATAAGCCAAAAGGCATTCTAGCATACATAAATGTACCCCAGGGTCTAATGAAGGTTGACTTTTCCCTATCTGCTCGATCAACATTTACCTGATTATAACTTGAAAAACCATCAAGCATAGAAAGTCTTTGTGCTCCTGAAACCATTTGAAATAATTGGTCCATCTTACGCAAAGGGTAATTATCCTTTAATGATGCTTTGTTCAAATTTCTAAAGTCCACACAAAGCCTGATTTATCCATTCTTTTTCCTAACTGGAACTAAATTTGCAACCCAATTAGAATATCTAAGAGGGAGAATGATCTAGGCATCTAGAATTTTCTTAATTTCCCTTTTGACAGTTGGTAGAAGGGCTGTATTAATCCTCCTAAGTTTTTTTTGATAAGGGACTGCTTCTAGATTCAAAGGGATCTTATGCTATATTAATGAAGTATCATAAGTTTTTAGATTAGCATAGGTCCAAGCAAAAACATCCTTATAATTTTGAAGTAACTTAAGATATCGAGTTTTAATCTCAAAGTCTAGAGATGAATAGATTTTGATGCTTTTGACATCATCATTTGTTCCAATGTTAATTTCTTCTATGTCCTCTTCTAAAGAAATGGACTAACGATTTCAGAGAACATCATTTTGATCAAACATTTTTTCTAAAGGTATCAAGCCTTTAGGAATAAAATTGTTAGACAATTGAATAATATTATGATCATCAATTTTTGAACTGAAATCTGAACTATCATTCTCACTTGTATTTTCATTTATTTCAGATCTATCTTCATCAATTTGTAGAAGAGAAAATTGATCTACAAGTTGCAAAAAATATTTCAAGTGTTCATCGTCTTCAAATATATGTCAGTGTTTCAGATTGTCTAGGATAGATGGTCTATACTTGACTTGTATTTGGTAGAGTACATTATTCTGATTAGGAATTTTAAATGAACTAGCATAAACAACTAAGTCATCTGCATGAATATTATGATCTCTTGGAATATAAGTCAAATTAAAGGCATCAAATAAGTTTTCAACTAAATGCCATACATCATTTCGGTAAGACCTAAGTCTAGGATGTTTAGTCTGGCGAATACTCCTCACTTGTTTGACAATAAGCTTGGAATCAGTAAAAACACTTAAGTTTCGAACCTTTAAGCTTTTGGCTAATTGCAATCCTAAAAGGAAAGCTTCATATTCAGCCACATTATTTGTAACCTCAAAGTCGAGCTTACATGATTGGGTAATGTTTTCTTTTTCTGGTCATATTAAAACTACTCTAGCTCATGATCCATCTTTTGTACATGATGCATCAAAGAATAGTTTCCATACATATGTTTTATTTGGTCCTGACTTTCAATTATATCTTCAATTTTAACTTGATTTTCATGCACTTGGTTTGAAGAGAGTTGAAAGCAACCAAAATCTTGGTCAATTGCATATATGGGATGGTTCCTTGGCTAGTTTGTTTTGCAAACAGTGTGCAAAAATCTCACTTCCCTATATAACCTTAGTTGTTCTCCCCCATAAACTGGAATAGTAGCATAAGACATATCCATCTAAATATTTCCTCTTAATTTGGCACAACAAGACCTCGAAAGGAGCATTCCAAATTTGGGAGGGATATTTGTGGCAACTATATCAAGTACTACACTTTTCACTGGAATTTGGCAAGGGTGACTACTAAATCCTTAATCAATCCTAAGCACGGCACCCTTTTAGAATCAAAGGTGTACAAGTCATTATAGGATATAGTTATGTCAAGTTTCAAATGATCCATGATAGTTTTTGGCATTAGGTTATGTGATGCTCCAGAATCAAGCATACAATTATACAACATGGAATCATTTGTCTTAAGAGTCACATAGAAAGGAGGCACTATTTCATCTATCATATCTGAGCTTGGGCCAAAAACAACTACTAGTTTTTCATCTTGCAAACTAATGATATCACCTTCAGCATCAACCGAGGTATTTTGTATCCATTTGGAGACATGATTCTTATACCCAGGGTTATTAGAAAGTTCTAAGAGACGAATTGGGATTTTAACTCTTTCTATCTCTTTTTCAACATTAAAAGTAGTCAATGCATTTTTTTCATTTTGAGGAATATCAATTGGTTGTTCTAATGGTCGAATAAAAGTTGTTTGAGTTTGAGTAGTTTTGGCATGAGGTTCAATTACTGGAGTTTCCTTAGGAGGTGTTCTAGGGCCAGGCCTAGGCCTAAGGTCATATCTTTTGCTCAACTCTACAATTAAAAATTCAGAGAAGGCACGGTATTTAGAAACCTATGAAGATTCTTGATCTTCTTGAACCTGATTTTGTTGTGTAAGAGGAATAATAACTGTTTAATCAGAGGAAGTATACAAATTCTTTATATCTTCAGTGATTGTCATAGTATTATCATCAGTATGTTGATCGTCTATCAAAAAAGGAGTGTGAACATTATGATCATTACTATGTCTCTTAAGAATTCGTAATGGTGGATTTCTTTGACACTGACCTTGATTTTGATTTTGGGGTCTGGAAACTGTTTGTTGAGTTTTCCTAGGTTGAGTCTCAATCCTGGAAATTCTATTCGATAGATTTCTAAGAAGAGAAGTCATTTCATCTATTTTAGAATCTTTAGTTTTAGTCTTAGAGGAATTAGAAGCCTGTGCTGTCAATTTGGGTTTTCTTTGGGCCTTTTCCTCTTTAGCTTTCAAAGTAGTTGAATCAGCCCTATTTGCTTTTACCCCAATAGCATTTTTTTGCATATCTTCAAGAGTTCTTGAATTTCTCTCTCTTAGCATAACAACAAAATCACCATCAAAGGCTTTAGAAAATATAGACTTTTCTGTTGCTACAGGGGGGCATTTTATGATAAATCTTATTGAATCTTTTGATAAAATCTGGTACAGGTTCACCAAAATTTCTTTTAAGTTCATCAAATTTAGTAAGAAACTAAAGAGGATCTTTTTTCACACCCCACTAGTTCTTAACTATAGTTGTAAGTTCTTCCCAATTTATAATGGTATTTGCAGGTAATTGCCTAAACAAAATTCTTACATTTCCTTCAAGTGATTGTATGAATAAGCTCATGTAAAAGTTTTCTCATTCAATATTCATGTTATCTACAAAGTCTAAAAAGGCTTGGAGATGGTCTTCAGCAGAAGGACCGGTCTCTCCATTATAACTGGGAAGGTATTTCAAGTATCTAACTAGGAATGCATCGAGATTAGGAGGTAAGACTAAAGTGCATATCTAGCCTATACAATAGGTTGGAAAGCCATAGTGGGAGGTGGTGTATGAGGTGTTTGTATGGATGTATAAGTTGAAGAAGATGAAGAAGATGTTGCAGAAGGTGATTGAGGGGTTGAAGAACTAGTTGGAGGTGAAGGAGGGGATCTCTTGAGTGATTTCAAAGTTGTCTTAAGAACTAAATTTTGGACCTGTGGATGAATACCTTCCTTTGTTTCAAAGAGTGGGTTTTAATACACAGAGAAGGTCTCTTTGAGTTGTTCAGAAGTAGAAGCTTCAGATTGTCCAAAAGTGGGAGGAAACTAATAAGTGGTAGGGGATATGAAATATGTTGTTTTATATTCTGGTAAATTAACACCCAAGTCAGATTCAATTTTATGAGATACTGGTGGTAGTGAGGGTTCTATAAGAAATTCAAATGAATGAATGAGGAATACTGATTTAAAATCAACTCCTCCCCTTAAGAGTTCAGCAACCCTAGGTGATAGGTGGGAGTAATCTGGACTGGATGGAATGTTACTATGAGGATCAAATGATGGTAAATCTTCAGAATGCGAGACTGAAGAAGAAGAAGAATATGGTTGATGTCCCCTTTTAGAACTAGCTTTTCCCAGAATTTTTTTAGGATCTGACAAAGGATCAACAAGGTTTCCCTCTGAACAAGATCTAGTGTGCTTAAAAGGTGCCAGTTTCGGAGAGTGGAGTAATCGGGTGAAGTAATTTAACCTTTCTAGACCTTTAATCACCTTAAAGGAATATAATACATATCGTTACCCTAGGAAAAATTAATGAAATTTTATTCCCCGGCAACGGTGCCAGTTTGATGTTGTACCTCTGAGATAATAATGGTCAGCTATTATGCCAGAGCATCTAAGATAAATGTTTTGGGGGTTCTTATTTTGATTTGGGAGACCAATGAATGAAACAGATATAGAACTGATATGCCTAACCCTTTGAATAATATCAATATCTTAGCAAAGGACTTCTATAAATATTTACACAGTGATAAAGCTTGATAGTGGTGAGCAGAAAACAAAAAATAATATGATTATCACAATTCTCAGATAGATAACTATATAATCATAAGTATGAAAACCTCTAACCGATGTTCAGAAGGTTCAAGAGAATATGCTTATGCTTACAACAAGATGTTGATGATTTATTGATTCAGAGGGAATTAGTTAAATAGATAGTTCGTAAATCCATTCTCTTTAATGATTATCACTTCAGAAGTTTATAGGAATAGATTGAGACATAATTATTCCTACCTAGTTATCTCTGTAAAGTCATAAGAATATGAAGAAATACATAATGAATAACACTGGAAAAGCTTACATGAAACACAAACTATGCAAAATAGAATTCAGAATCCTTTGCTTCGTATTGAGGTTCCTGAAAAGTCAAGTATATAAAATGTCTAGAATTGCTTCATCAAGGGTGCAATCCATGATAACTCATGAAGGGAGTTATTTATACAATACTAAGACAAAAATATCCTAAACTACTTTTACAAAAATAGATTATTTACACAATCAAAAAATAAAACTGTTTAATGATCTGGCACCACTTTAGTGCTATATTGTTTGATGACTGTCACTAAAAAAGTTGAAAAGTGATTGAAGCTAGCTGACTGTTCCTTCAAAAGTTGAATGTTGTTCAATTATCCTTGATTAAGTGAATTTGTTAATTCTTCCCAACTTTTCTTATCTGGGATAGAAATTCTTGTTATCCTTTGTATATTTCATCCATCTTGGTGTATTTAGTAAAAGTGGGCTTTACCAAAATATATGTTTTATTTCATCTGGGATGAAGAAAGAATCCATGAGTGTTTTTTAATGATGAGAGTTGTTGTTGCTGATCCTCTATTTTAACAGTCAAGACTCTGCATAGTTGTCTTCTTCTCTTTTCCTTATGTAATGGTCTTCTTCTATGAATATAGGCTTTTTGACAGGTTTCTTGTTGAGTCTTAGAATAAAGAGACTCTGCGGCTGATATCAGAGTTGTTTATCCAATGCTCAAATCTTCGGATGATTACTTACAAAACACAACAATAGTTAAGAAAACAGAGGTTCGGGAGGAAAAACAACTGATGCCTTTCTGGCATAGCAATACCTGAGGAAGGAGTTGTGGTAACATCCTTAACATAATTGGAGGTCAAATGGAATCACAAAGGTTTAGGGTAGCGCTCAAGGGTTTTAATGGTTTAAACTATGAAATGGGTGAAAGGCACGAAAACAAGACTTCTCGGGGTTATAAAGTGTAACGGGCGAGTTTTTGAATATGGTGTAAATGTTTGAATAATCAGTGGTTTATTGGGTTAGTGAGGAGGCGGTTTCAAAGGGTCGTCACACTACTTATGAGGCGAAGGTGGTTTTGAGGAGGGCTCACCCAATATACCTTAGAGTGTGACACGTAGCCGCAGGGGTGTCAGGGAAAGCCGCTTTATTGGATGGGTATTGTTTGGGCATTGAGTGCAGCTGATATGGATGTGGAGCATTGGATTAGACGGGAGTTGATATAGTGGTAGTCGGGTGAGGGAAGTGAGAGGATGATAAAGCATGGGCTTAGGGATGGCCCCAACACTTTAAGCATTGGCAGTAAGGGATTATTGAAGGTTAATGATAAGTTTAGCACTGATCGGGCAGATCTTAATGAAGTGACGTAGAGTGGAGGTAAACGGGTGTTTATTGTATGAGTGGGGAATGAACATTATGAAGGATATGATAGGCGGATTTGGGTCCAGGTGATTTAGTGAATAAAGGGATAGAATATCACATATTGCATTTCCTTACGCTTGATGGTTCATTCACTTAGGAATGATGTGATGTGATAAGATCCTACGGTCAGGAATCTGTAGTCATCCAACGGTTGATAGCATTATCACACATTGCACTTTGCTTCCACCCAATGGTTCATTCCATTATGAATTATGCGATGTGATATTATACTTTAGGAAATAAGAATTTCAACATTTCAAAACATTCAATTTCTACCTACCCTTCTATTCCTAACATTTTTACTTATTCTTTTAGAGTGCATTTGAACTAGCAACTCAATGTTTCCTTTTATAAACAATCTAACTCTATACCTTATTTCTTCCATTGGCTCAAATTAAACTATTGAGCCAACTTATTTTCTACCTATGAGAACAAATCCAATTATGATGCAACTATATAACTGGGTAAAATAATCTAGTGTGGCATCTAAACAAATTGGACACAACTATTATTTTTCAAACTAATTTTAGAACAATGGAGTGGCATTTAGATTTGCAACACTTTCAGAGTATTTCTTTTTCTTTTCTATCTAACCTAACATTTTATTTTTGCTCTATTTTTTAGGGGATCTACCCTAACATTTTCTTTGATATGGACATATTTATTCAAAAATTTTCCTAACATTTTTTATTCAATATTATTTTTGTCCATATCCTATCTTAACATTTTGTATATACATTTTCATTTTTTGTCTAATTTATTCTAACTTATCAAAACCAAAAAATGCTACAACAGGAGGAGCTGAGGTGAAAAAGTCCTTTTCATGTACAAATGAGGGGGTATTTATACCCAAGAGTGAAACTCACCCTTGTGACTTTTCGACTACCCTCATGATCATTCGACTTCCATGACGTTTCGACTTACATGACTCTATGTTCAACAAGTGGGTCTCTTCGACTCCCACGTTACATCACATTGATTGAAAACATGGCCCATAATCGAGATGTGGGTGACATGACTCATGACATGGCTCGAAATGACTTGACATGACAGTGCTAGTACACTTGTGTTGTTGCTGGAGGGCATGTTGAGCTACAGTGTTGCTGGGTGATGGATGTCTTCATGGTGTATCATAACTTCACCTTCGTATGGCGAAGTGCACAGAGTCTTCAATGGTCCTTGGTGTTATCACTCAGGTTGTTCCCTACTTCCTAAAGGGAATACGGCCAAGGTAACCACTGACCAATCTTTTAGCTACAGGTTCTAGCCTACCTGCAACTAGAGAGGGCTCTCTCTTTTAGGTTTAGCTTTCTTGATGAATGTTTTTAGGCTAGTTATAGTGTACTGTTTTTTTGAATTTGGTGGTTTGGTGAATTCAGATAGAACTGAGATACAGATCATGGGACAATTTGTTCCATTGGGCAATGGAGTTGAGGTATTTGTGCTATTGGAAGTGGATTTATGAAGACAAAATGTTTGCTGCAGAGCCAGATAGGCATATGTGAAGCAATCTTATCAGATTTTTGATGGAATTATGGAATTAGTGAGTGAAAGGCAGTTAAGAATCTTTCACTATGCTAAATGAGAAAAATGAAATTATTTCTTAAGAGCAGTTAAGAATTCTTAAACAATTTTCACCATGACTGAATTAGTTTAGACATGAGCAATCAAGAATTCATATCCATGGCTAATCCAGAAGAAAACATATTTAGAAATAGATATTGAACATAGGGTGCTTCAACACAAATCCTAAGCTATTTTTTTTCTCTACTTGCTAAGATTATGAAAACATAAGAATTGTGGAATACATAGAAAACACATACACAGTTCAGAGAAACTTATTGCTTCAGCAAATGACACAGGAATTCTACAACTAAACAGAGCTATTCATATCCATCTTCAGACAGCATAAGAACCAGAAATCTCCATCAGCAATTTGTATTATCAAAAAATGTCTCCAGAATACAATAGAGCTCTTCAGAAAGAATTACACTACGACCGACCCTCAATGCGTTATCTGAGGGGATATATATACAAAAATAGGGTACAAAATATCTCAGTAGAGAGTTATTTCGCAATAAATGGCACCACCAAATTCTCTTACAAAAAGTAAATGAAAACATAAATATAGTATTTAATGTTGAGATAGCTGCTATCTTTCTGTCAGACAGCTTTTGACTTTATGGCTCTGGAAAGTGGGTTGTAGCTGTGCCTTTAACTCTGCGTTAATTGAGCCTGCTGTCTGGGTGCATTGGTGAGTCACTTGTACGGATGCTTGTTGTACCTGTGTGCTGATCTGCCTGCTGACCTGTACCGTGTGCTGATTTGCCTGCTGACCTGTACCGTGACTTGAAAACTTTGATTGTTCTCAAAAAAGGCAAAAGCAAAGTGGAATTATCTGGGCAAAATATCTAGCATTGCTTGCCACCAATCAGCTGGAGGTAGCTGATGCCTCCTCATTTTCACTAGTGTTTCATTTGCCTCTGTATGTATGTAAAAGTTTGGAGGGACTTCAAACAGATGATTTATTTCATGTTCAATAAAGAACATATTTTCTAGCTTGTCATAGAGAGACTGCCTAGAGGGAGGACCTGCTTCTTCTGTGGAGTTGCTAGATGTTGTTATCTGATTTTCAACATAATTGTTGATCCTTGTCATATATTGATTATATGACAACAGTTTTCCTGTGCCAGTCACTAGGCTTGGCAGTCCTTTGTCCTGTAGTATGGTCATTTTTGCTCTAAATTCATCAATCTCTGCTTTCATCTCCTGGCATTTCCTCTCCAGAGTTTGAGTAAAATTCCTCAAGGCCAGTACCTTTTTGGCTGTCAGGATTGTATCAGTTATGTTGCTTATTTCTAGAGCTGCTAGTTCCTCTCTAGTGCAGTTATTGAGGAAATGTATCATTCTGGTGGCCTGCTCGGGCATTATTCCCAGGGTTGTCCTGGCTCTTTGTATTTCTACATGAGCCACATCTATCAAGTCAACCTACTCAAAAATTGCCTGAATGGACCTCCATTGGTCTTGTATAGATTGGCCAATTTTGGCCCAAATAATCTTCTTTATTTCTGCTAGGGTTTTACCTACCAGCAATTCTTTTTCCAGAGTTTTCAGTTTGGCCTCTAAGGCCTTTATTTCTCTTTGTTTTTCTGCTACTGTCATTTTTGATTTATCATAACTGGTCTCCAGCTTGGCCAGTCTATCCTTAGCATCATTTATTTCAGTGACCTGAGTCTCAAGCTCTTTAACAACTTTCATCAACTCCTCCATGCTCATGCTGGATTCTGCTGCTGCCGTTGCTTCTGCTGTTGCTCCTGTTGCTGATGTAGTTGTGGTAGGTTCTGGAATAGCAGGAGGGGCTGCTGCTGCTTGTGTGGGAGGGGCAGGTCCAAGATTTGTTGATGTTTAAGGGGGCTGGGAGGCTGATTCCCCTTGCTTGTCCTGCAGTGCTTTCTCTAATTCTACCTCCATTTGTAATATTCTTTGGTTCACTATGAGAAGCAGCTCCATAGCATCATCTACTTGCTTTTCTTGTGCAAGTTCTGTTGTTTGAGGGTGAATGGTAGGAGGCAATTTTTCCTGCCTTCTTAGTGCAGCAATGTCATCCTCTTTCTTCTTCATAAGTGCTCTAACACCCTTCGGATCCTTTGGGTCATGTCCAAAATCAACTATTATGTCCTCCATAGTCTTTATTCTATTGTCCTTTGCAGAGGAAGACAACCTTTCAAAATCAAGCTGTCTGTTTGTGTTTTTCAGGGCTTCCTTTAGCTGATGGGCCAGCATTGCCTTGTCAGCAAGTGTTACATACACCATTTCCCCAGTCTGTTTGTGCAGCCCAATCTGATCCATGGGGTGTATGTCTTTGGAAAAGACCTCTAGGTTTGTTCTGTAGTAATCTGCTGGGGTCTTTGGATGTGGGACTTTAGGCTTTAGATGGGTGAATATCATTTTTTCTTCCTTCAGATCATAGGCAGCCATCAACCTTTATTTTTTGGCTGGAGTTGTCTTCAAGAATTGCTCATAGAGCTGCACTCTCACCAATTCATTATGTGCCTTGATCTCTATGAAGCCTTCTTTGACTGCAGCTGGTTTCTTGCCTTGTTGTCTTGAGGAGGACACCTCTGTGGTATGTTGTTGGTCCTGTTCTAGCTAAAATGAGCTAGTGGCAGTCTGTTGGCTTGTTTGCCTTTCTCTGCTGTGGCTTTCTTCCCTTTCTTCACTGATGTCTCCTTCTTCTGTTTTAGGGTCTATCCTCGGCCTCTTGGCCTCTGTTTGCTGTGATGACCCTGTTGGAGGTGTGACCTCCTCTCTGTCTCTCTTTTTTCCTCTCTCATCATTGAGAGGAGTCTACAAAACTGGGATTTGAGGTTGTTCAGTTTGCTGTGGAGGGGCTTGCTCTGATTGCTGATCCTTTGATGTGCTGGGCTGCCCTGTCTCTACCTGTTGCTGTTCATCCATCTTCTCCTTTCCCTTTGATGTAGTTGTTGTTGTTGGAGCTTGCTGGGTGTCCTATACAGCTGGAGCAGTAGAAGTTCCTTCTCCTGCTTGGACTGGTTGTTTGAACAAGACCTGTTGACAAGAATCCAAGTCAAGAGTTTTTTCCAAGTCCTTTACAGTCTGCTCCATTTTTTGTTCCTGAGTCAATTCCTCTAATATTGATTCAGGTACCCATTCATCTTGGTTGGAAAAGTGTTGTATTTGTGGGTATGGGCAATGCTTATAGGCTAGCAGCCTATATTTGACCCTCCTGGCACTGATGAAACCTTCAGGGTCATAAGGGACCCACCAGAAGCTTCATTTGAGTTTGAGTTGTTGCCCTAGTATTTGATCAGGTTCTTGCCAACCATCTTTCTTTTTCATGACAAATGAGCCTAGGTGGTCTCTGAACTTTAGGTTGGCTTTCTTCTTGGCACTGTGGAAGTGTGTTAGATCAGAGTTTATAAGCTGTCTGTAGTATTCCAGGGAAAATAGCCTCATAGGCACATATTTTGGGAGCCTGTAGGGACAGATCTCACAACCATAGATTATGATGACTGTGTGATTTTGGTACAAGTACCAATCACCAATCTTGTAACTCCTGGATAGCTGTAAGATTTTCTGCATATCCTTGGACAATCTGATAGGAGGGGTCCTCTTTAAGAGGCATGTGACTGGATACACAAACTGATCAATGAATTCACAGTATGAGTAGGGGGAATTCTAGACTTGGTGGAAGACTGAAGATTAGAAGATAACAGACCTCCTCTCACCCTGTGAGTCTAGCTTCTTGACTGGGCACTGGAAGAAGTCTGTTTGATAGTACAAGAATAGGTGATAGATGTATGAGGAATACTTGAATATTGCCTCCCTCTTCAGTCTTGACAATTGATCATGTATCTTATTGGCAATATATTTGGCATAATTGTACTTTATAGCAGGGGCTTCACAAGGCTTTATGCAGAGAGCATGACCAACACAGTTAGATCAACATGCTTATTTGTAGTGAACCCCAGCACAGAGGTTAGCATATCTACCAGCAGCTTGCCAACCTCATTGAAATCTGCATAAGAAAAGGGAGGTGGCCCAGAAGGTTGGCAGTCTGCCTTCATGAATTTCCTAGCTATTGCAGCAATTTCTGTGCTAGAGAGCTTGGAGCCCTCATCTAGCAAGTAGTTCATGGAGAAGGGGTATAACAGCTGGGTCTGCTTGTAGTTCAGCATTTGGTTGATGGAGTCTGGTGTTATATAAAAGAGGATGCTCCCAGATGGAGACTTTACAGCTCTGAGTTTCTGGTCATAATTTTCTGCACAGAGGTGGATGACTTCAGGGAAAATGTTCACAGAAGGTAGGAAGTAGGTGGGCAGATTGGATTCCCAGATGCCATACAGGTCACTGTTGTCCAAGTGACTGTTTCTTAGCTGGAAATATATTTGTAAGTGATTTCTCTCTGCCACAAAGTCTGTAATGAGGGCATCACTGTCCACTAGTGGCATAGCTTCCAGTTCTTTGTTAGGTGGATTTATAGGAGCTACATCCAGAGCAGCTAGAGTGGCCATTGTCTGGTTTTAGCTGGATGTTTTACTGGATTTTCAAGCTTGATACAAATGCTGAGGAATGCTTGCTAATCTCTGTTTTTCAGTGAGCAGCTTGGCAGTGTAAGGAGGCTTTTACAGGCTTAATGAACTGTGGGGTACTCTGTTTTGAAGAACCAGAGTGTGTTGAGCTAATAAGCTGGTTACTTGCAGGGAATTTCTTTAGCAGGGGTGAGGGAGCTGCTAAATTAATTTTCTAGCTGGTAGCTCGGCTCCTTCAATTGCTTTTTGTGGTAAAATTGTGAATTTTACAGAGGGGCACGGGTTTCTTCAAGATTTTGTCGCGCAGGGGTTTTACTGGCTTCTTAAGTCAATTTTAGTGGTCAATTTAACAATGGGAAGCTTTTAACAGAGTTCTTATGTAGGAAATTAGGATAGCAAAGGAGAACAATGGGTAAAAAGGACGCCTACAACAAATACCTGGTTTTTATGGCGTAGGAGGCTTTTGAACCGGACGAATTGCAGGTGCTTGGGTTGACAATGGAGGCGGCAGCAACTTTGGAGGGTGGCTTTTGTGTTTTGACCGTTGCATGTCGATTTTCGCATGCAAAGGAGCTCCAGAAATAGTAAAAAACAATGAGAAATAACGGTTAATTCTCGTCTTTTTATGCATTTTTGGCATATTGGCACCTTTTTGGTGATGATGTCATGCTGACGTCATCATGGTCCCGGGTATGGATGGGTGACGTGGCAGTTGACGTGGGTGCCCAGGTGACATGGATGCGACGTGGAGGCATGGTGGCGGCAAGGCTGGGTGACGTCACGCTGACGGGGGCGTGAAGTTAGCGTGGGGAGGAGGTGGTAAGTGGTTTCCTCGGAAGGGCTGAGGGTGGTAAGTGGTATCGAGGGGGGTGGGGGGCAGCGAACACAGCGGGCGCCTGACGCGTGGTGGGGGTACGGCGGCAATACCGTCCATTCCTCGGACGCAAAAGGTCGGGCGGCTTGCGTATAAGATTGATCACCCACTGTTCGATGGGTAGGGCGGATGATCGTGCGGCGGGCGGCGATTATGATATGACGCTGCGTTATGCAATGGGGACCCACCGAATATTTTAATTGATTTAATTAACTCGGGCGCGGGGGTGGGTAGAAACTTTAGGATTTGGGTTTTATGGGTTAGGAGCGCCATTTATTAAAATGTTTTTATTTAAAAAAACTTTATAATAAAGTGGGTTTAAGACGGAAAAAATGGGTGCATGGGTTAATGAGGGCGGGGTTTCAAATTTTTTGGGTTTTCACCATAGTTTCTTGAAAGAAGACATAGTTTAGGGACAAAGGGTTTAATACGAACCCCAAATAGGTTAATATTTCCCCAAAGAAGTGTTATATAGCTATAGTGCTAGGGGGAGGGTTTTTTATAGATATTTTTTGGGAAATTTTTCATAGATTCTAATAGAATTAGGGAAAGAGGGAAGTTAGGGAGCTAAATAGTACATTAGTGGTTAATATGGCTTTTTGAGGTGAATGAAGGGGTAAAGCTAAGTTCTAATAGGTAAAACTTAACTTAGGATTTTGAGGATAAATGAAATGATGAGAAAGATTTTTTACACAAAAAATGTGGCTTATTTTCATGTTTGAACTTCATGGTTTGACCAAGTAGTTTGTCATGAAATGAAGTGGAACTGGACACCTGAGCAGATCTCAAGGCCCTTGGGGGTGTTAGTAAAATTAAGTTTGGGGGAAAATAGGGGAAATTAGACATGCTTCCAATGCTTGTCCTCCACTCTTTGCTTTTGATGCCAATACCCTGAGTGGCATGAGTTTTTGCACTTAGTAAGCCAATTGGTGATGGCCCTTCATTTCTACAACCTTGCACTACTTGCCCATCCTAGTAATCCTAACAATTTTTCTTCATTTAAAGTGGGTGCACTTGAATTAGTAGACCCTGATTGTCCTCTTTTTCTTTTAACTGCCCTCCTATCTAAAACCTACCCTTATTTCTTACAAGGCCCCAGATTAAGCAGTTGGGCACCTTTATTTCTCTACCTAGCTAGTCATCTGCCAAGCTTGAGCTGTTTGGTCAGGGAACATTCTCTATTCTGCAGTAAGAAATTTAACCATGGCATGGT
>APFE030963158.1:1623-25344 GCA_000404065.3 Pinus taeda | reverse complement strand
GGCATGGTCCAGTTTAGACTATTGGGCCATCCATCAAGTATGATTAGCAACAGTATTTGCAGAGCATGATACTGCCCAAAAGATAGTAGTGGCATTTTGACTGGCCACTTTCCTGGTCTTTAGTTTGGGGTTCATTTTCACTTTTCTCTTGACCACTTGATTTTCTTGCCTTTTGATTATTCTTTTAAGGCATACCCTCTTTTCATTTTTTAATTTTTTATAGCATGTAAACAAAATATGGAACCTTTTCAACCTACAATAATGAACATATTTAGCCCTTTCATTGTCAATCATGAAAGATTAAACCTATTGGTATAGGATCCTAACACTTGGTTCCATTGATGATTCTTTAGCATGTTGTTCCTTGCTTGCATGCTAGAAGGCTTGACAGGCTCATCTATTCGTGAGGGTTCATGTTCATCACGTTCGTCTGCTTCACATGCTTCATCTATTCATCTGTTGGTGAACTTGTCCTTCTGCATGTGCTTCCTTCGCTCATCCCATTCATCATCTTGCCATGTTTGTTAGTGTACCTATACCTACAATCACTCATGATGAGACGACATCAAATCCAAAACCTCCTAGTCTACCATGACACATGATCATTTCGGATGCAGGTGATAAAGAGAGACAACAAGGTTGTGAAGTGGGATGATGGCTCTAAGCACTGCTAATCAAAACTGCGCAAGAGTCACTGAGTGATGGAGATGGGGAATTTGAGTCGATAGTGACTATCTGCGAGGTCTAGCTCAACTGGGAGACAAAATTGCACAAATTTTGGGAGGGAGAGTCTAGGATGTAGGAAGGTAAGGTAGGCATGCTCTGTACATTTTTTAGAATGAACAGTCAGCGAGGGATGGACAGCCAGATTTTCGCAATTTTCCAGAGGAACGGGTCGGGCTCCATGAAGGGTAGGCAAGCAGGGATTGGGCAGTGTTTTGGGGGAACTACCCAGGGAACTAACATCCAAAACTTCGCAATTCCTAGAGGGAAATTCTAGTTTGCTACTGGGGTCACTAGCAGCCAAAAATGCACAATTCCTAGATGGAACTGAGAGTTGGTTGCTCAATCACTGGCAGCAGAAACTATGCAATTCCTGGAGGGAATTGGCAGTCTACTGCTAGGAGCTGTTGGCAAGGAAATTGCACTGAAGCTGTGAAGCCGGATTGCTGATCACCTCTACGCAATTTCTGAGCTAAGCAGACTGTTGGACAGTGGAAGGCCTGATCATGAAAACTACGTAATTTCTTGGATGAGCAGTCGGTCGACCATCCAGATGACTGACTTGGAAAGCTACACAATTTTTTGAAGGAGACAGGAATGGGCACTTGGTGTCTGTCTTACCTGTCTGTGCAATTTCCTTAGTCAGTTGAGGAGGTGAGTTCATTGGCCTCTACATAATGTTTTAAGGGAGTTAGTCCCAGGGTGACTGTTGGGTCTAACTGTCTGGGTGGCCAACATGAGAGTTGATTGAATTGCTTGCGGGTAGCACAACTTGAAAAGACTAACTTGGTGTTTCTATGTTGGTCTAGTTAACAGTTGATCAAGTCGAAAGCAGGGTGATGGTCCAGTTATCAGTGGGGAGTCTGGTCGTCAAAACTTTAGCAAAAATTACTAAGTGTGTGAAAAATCTAAAGATGCATAGGTGATCATATGAACACATACTCGCATGACTTGAGGAAGAAACAACCAAACCATCTAGACGCACATATTCAACATGACTGACCGACGGTGCAAGTGACAAGCGTGACCCTCATGATTGATCATTCATTGATCAAGATGACGCTTGCGCAACAATGAATGTGACTTTGTGTGTGAGTGCTACATATGCTTTCATAGTGCACTCAACAAACACATACGAAGCGAAGACTTTGAGCATAACCAGAACATGGTCGCAAGCATGACTTAGACATCATCATGCAGAGACTTGAATTGAATGAGCAAGAAATGCAGATGTAAGGACTCATGCAAGCTCATAGGGTGACCCAAGTGTGTGCAGTCATTAAGTGAAACTCTTCAAAGGAGGCTCCAAAATCAGTGCAAGCCAAAATTTTAAAAGGTGATTGTAGCCGCTACAACACTTGGCGACACACTGGTAGAACTCCAGCTTCTCTGTTTCGGTTCGTTGCTAGCATAGGGTCTTGGTGTTTTGGGGAATAATGAATTACTCTGCAAGCTACTTCAGTTTCCCCAACTTACCCCCTAGACATGCATGGTTCATCCTTTGCCAACTCAGTCAAACACAATCAAAAGTTCAGCTTAGATCTCAACGTTTCGAATCTAGGAAGGGTAGTTTAGCTCGCGAGTTGAATATTTTCAGAGTATAAGTTTTCATCTCTGGTGTTGCTCCACTACCAGCACGCCTGGAAAATACCCTGGTAGAGTCACGTAGGAGTACACACATTGCTCCAATGTCAATGAGCCTAGTCAGTACCCCAGTGGACTTTCATGCTTCACCTCTCTATGCAGGAATCCTTTCTCTTCTTTTTCCTTTGTATTTTTCAAGAGGATTTTGCATAGCCACTTATTTATTTTTGGGGCAGAAGAGGGATCCCAACTTATTGAGAGCATAAGAGGTTATTCCTTCAGAGAATCATGTAAGACCTCTGACATAGGTTTTCTCATTTAGATCTTCCCCTTCTCCATTTCTACTAGCTGGATGAGCATAAACACATAGAGAAGAAGGCTAAGTATAGGCATAGGGTTTCCCAGTGTGCATACAGGTACACGGTCGGACCGAAACTTCCCTTATAGGTGGTTCATATTTTCCATCAGGACTTCATTGGCCTAACGTTACAACCAAGCATAGTGAAGGTAGACACAAGACTGGCCAAGTGCTACAGTGTCATGAGTTTCCTCAAATTTCAGCCACATACTCTATTCAAAATCTAGAATGTAGTAGTTAGCAACACTTATTTTCAGAAACAAAAATAGTAATATACCAAACAAGAAAAATGAATCGTGAACAAAAATAGTAAGTAGAATCAAACA
This sequence comes from Pinus taeda, assembly GCA_000404065.3. NCBI lineage: Eukaryota > Viridiplantae > Streptophyta > Pinopsida > Pinales > Pinaceae > Pinus > Pinus taeda. The sequence goes on along the minus strand of APFE030963158.1, from coordinate 22,353 downwards.
AAGAAAAATAAAAGATAATAAGAAAAACAAACCAAATGAAACAACAAGCAACAAGTAGACTCTGTACATGGCATGGACATGGCCCGACCTACTGAAAATAATGTTTGAGGTCTTGGCCATTGGCAAGAAGGTTTTCAATCCTCCTACCCAATGATTGAAAATCATATGTGTGTGGGAAAATATTCTCATAGACCAGTGCAAGTCCACCGGGCTCCACTACCTAAACCTCGTGGCATTCCAAAAGACCTTCAAGTGAAGACAACACCACTGTTTCAAGTATTGTGTGCAACATGGGCTTAGATGATGGCATGGGGTAGTTGTTTCTATTCAGGGAAGGGTTCAAGTTTCTAAAGTTAATGCATAAGTGAATTTCCCAGATTTCTTACGTGCAAGATTTAAATTAGAAAACCAAGTATGATGACAAACTTTGCAAGTAATTAAAAAACTTAAAATGTTAGTCAATTTTTTCAGTGAAAGGAGTGCAAACAACATGTATGTGCTATCCATTCTTTGTTGCAATCGCTTGTCTCATCCTTTACTTGGAATCTCATGTTGGATTGCTCACGTGTAGTGGGTGCTCAGGTCATCATCTACTCGTGCAGACCCATCTCGGTACTATTTGATCAAGTGTCAACAATTTGTCTTTGCTGCAGTGTGTAGCTTGTAATGAGATTGGCCATCTTCGGATCATGGTAGGTTCCTAGTGTTATCACCAAATAGGAATTTACTTTTTGTTTTTGCATGGTCTTAGATGAGTGGTCAAGTCATCTTATGCTTGATGGATAGGTGTTAGGTTAGTGTGTTTAGTTTTTATTTTGTGTCCAAATAAAGTTTAACACCCCTTTCTGATGTTACATGAGTCCGAAAACCCCATCTAGAAACTCATATCTCAAGGAAAATTTGAAAAATCTTGTGTGTTACGAAAACACTGGTCTTTTCACAAAGCTTTCCATAGAGGGCTACGAAAGTGTAGATTTGTAAAGACAATGTTGTCAAATATCAGTCCGGTAAAAACCCGTTAGAATGTTCATGATAAGGTGTCAGCCACAAGTCAGTCCACGAGCATGCCACCGCTCCAAACTCATCATCTTGAGTTTATCGATCATTATGTATCATAATTTCAAAATTTGAAGAAGCTGATCAACCTCATCTTCTTAAGTTGCATGCAAACCCTGAAACCGAGTTGTATTTCGACAGTAAACTTTGGGAATCATTCACCTAGGTTTTTCCTCATCCATCATTCGGGCGAGGCTGATCATTACCCAAGCGAGGTTTATCAATTGAATTACAAGACAAATTGGTTTTGTTATAGGGATTTAGAAGAAAAGATGACGGAGGAAAAGAAGTTCCATAGGTATGGACATTGTTTGAGAAACGAGCCATAAAATATCGAGGTCCTAAGTAGAGACAAAGCGGTTGTGGAAGCTTTCAAGAAAGTAGGGTGCTGGAAGTTTTGTAAAAAATTGCAAGGAGGGCATACCCAAGTAACCAAGTAGTTTGCACTTCATTTTGATGGTTTAAAGACAAAGGTTAGAATTCTTAATATGCAGGTTTCTCAAAAGGTTATAGCATTGGTCACCAAAATTCCTAGGGGACAAGAGGCCAAGTTCAAGAATTTTAGATTCAATATCGAACCCTGCAAGGTGTTCTTGAAGCTACAGTTTTAAGAAACTGACTTAACCAAAGTAGTTCCCAAATATTACATCAAGGACAGCTACACCAACCTGCTCTTCAACATCCAGCATCATTTCACCTGTGAAGGCAGATATCAGAAGGTTTATTCATATCATTTCAAACTTATTTTACATTTTACTGGTATGATTTCTCTAGATTTGCCTTCTTATTTCGCAGTATAGCTAAGATGGCAGATAAAATTCAGCTAAAGTCCCAAGGGAGTGAGACTTCCCTGTTTCATCATGGCCTAATTAAGTTAATAGTGTTAAATGAACTCAAAAGGGTAAAAAAAGATTGGTCCTCGTTTTTGTTTTTATGTGACTTTTGAACAGAAAAGCAAGGTGAAGGTACTAGCTCTGGGGGTCAAAGAAGCCAAATTTGTGAGAAAAATTAATAATCGGCTTAGAGCTACAAACAAGGGTTTGAGGAGGAAAATTGAAGATCTAGAAATGAAACTAACCACTCTGGAAAAGAGGTCTACAACAGTGATGAAACAAGGTGTTGAAGAAAGGCAGTGAAGGAGAGGTATTGAAATAGTTTTGGCACATAAAAGAATTTTGGCATAGAAAGGAAGAGTAGCTGCATAGAAGAACATATATGAAGGGATGTCATTTTTATTTTTGGTTAATACATTATTCTTCTCAAAATTTTTAAAAAAACTCCCAAACCATTGAATTTTTGCAGGCCGTGTTGAAAAGAACACATACAACAGTTTCGTAGCGCGCTATGAAACTGCTAAAGGTGATCAATTGGCTCTTATAGATTATTAAAATTGGAAACTAGGACCAAAATTAATGTGTGTCATCTTATTCATGGCTGATAATATGTTCATTAGATTCCTCTTGTCGAGAGGTGTAGGATTGATCTAAAGATCATCCGATTCCGATAAGTATTCATGGAGATATGAATTTATTTTGATTATGGAATTATTATCAAGCCGACCTACAACTCATGTAGGCTCAGAAGCCCAACAGTCGCATCTATTCAAACATCAACAGTTGTGTATAAATATAGGAGGACTTTTCTTCATTTGTACTCACTCATCTCATCACATCTCTCTCTCTCTACTGCGCAAAAAAGAGTCTCTTCTCTACTGCGCAGAAAAGGGTCTCTCTCTCACACATGTGAGGTCGGAAGCTACTGAAACTGAAGCTACAACTGTAGATCCAAAATTTGACCAGACTGGACCATAAAGCCTCCTCTTTTGATATACGATGTAGGTTCATCTAAAACTCCTCTAAGGGCTATAACTTTTTGTGGTGGAATCAAGTCGATCCGACGGATGGTTTGCGAGATATCGACTACCCTAGTTTGAAGGATTCTACTGAAACTGAAGCTGCAAATGTAGAAGTGAAGTTTTACCTGCGTGGACCAGAAGATATCCTCATCTGAACTACACTATAGGTTCATATGAACCTCCTCTAAAGGCTACAACTTTTGGTGGTGGAATCAAGCCGATCCGACAGACGGTTTGTGAGATATCGACTGCCCTGGTTTTGATGATGAAGTTGCTAATGTTGATGCTGTTGATCTAGGGTTTGCTGCTGCTGATTTATTGTACTATTTCTCTCTTCTGAATTATTGAAGATAAAAGAAGATTTTATCAAATGATTTCCCCACACATTGTGGGGTTTGTCCCTGGCTAGCCACCACATCTTGTGTCTCTTGTCTTGGCTTGTTTTCTGTCGATCATTTAATGTTCTATCTGCACTTTACCTTATGTACATGTGATTGCTAATCTGTGGAATATAATAATAAAAAGAAGTAAAATGTTATAAGCATAGAACATACCATAACTTAACATGGAATTGGAGCTGAGGTGAAGACAAAGCCCGAGCAAAGAGCAAGAGAAATCACCAAATAGAAGATTGGCAAGGCTATCCTAAAAGAACTATGAGGTCCTTAAGACTCTTTCCTGCCGAAGACAAGCTTCGTGAGAAAACTGACTATCAAGGATGGAAGATGTCCGTCGATCTAACCCTAGAAGATCAAGGAGTGTTGGACCATGTAAGAGGCAATATTGTTGAGCCTCCATCAAATGCATCCACTGCTGCTTGGAACAAATGGAAAAATGGAGAAGTAAAAATAAAGAAGATCATCCAAGACACTATCGACAAGCACTTGGTGGCCTACATCTCTGAACTGGACACCTCAAAGGAAATATACAATAGACTGGTGAGTTTATTTAAAGTCAATGATGCAAATCAAGTTTTGTTTCTAGAAATAAGTTGACGGAAATCAAGAAGGGTAAAGATGAGAGTATGCAAGCATACTTCTTAAGAATCACGAAGATTAAGAATGATCTACTATATATTGGGGAAAATATTACTGACAGGGAAATGGCACTCACAACTCTTGGAGGATTACCATCCGAATCGTACGTTTTCAAGACTACTCTTCTAAACAATAATGTAATTCCTGGTTTCGAGGAATTAATGGCTAGATGCATTCAAGAAGAAACAAGGGTAGAAGAGCAAGAAACACCCTTGCTTAAAGGTCCTCCTGCTGCTAATTCCAGGTCTAAATAAAAAAGAAAGGCTGGACCTAAGGATGGAAGACAAAGGCTATAAGGTAACCTTCAGTGATGGCAAGGTACATATATGGAAAAATAATGTTAAAGATGCTTTCACTCTTGGGTTTCGAGTTGATTCTTTATATCAGGTTGGTGGAAGTCTGCTAGGTATCATGTCTTGTGACACAACTCTACAGTCCGAAATTTGGCATCAGAGGTTTGCCCACCTTCATTACAAAGCTCTACCTAATGTAAGACAGATGGTAACAGGGATGCTCGAATTCAAGGTAGAGAAAGAAGGTGTATGTCTAGGATGTGTCGAAGGAAAGCTCAAAAGGGGACCGTTCCCCTCAAGTCAAAGCAAGACCTCTAATATATTACAACTAGTTCACTCAGACATATCTGGTATGATGCCTGTGAACTCCTTGGGAGGATATTCATATTATCTTACTCTTACAGATGACTATTCTCAAAAGATCTGGATATACTTCTTGAAAAATAAGGATGAAGTGTTCTCTTGGTTTCGACACTTCAAAGCCCTCATCAAGAATCAAATCGAAAAGAAGATCAAAATCTTAAGAACTGATAATGGGACTGAATATGAATCTAACGAGTTCCATGATTTTTGTAAAGAGGTTGGCATCAAGAGGGAGACTACTACACCATATACTCTTGAATAGAATGGTGTGGTGGAAAGGAAGAACAACACAATTATTGAAGTTGTCCGGGCCATGCTACATGATCAAAGACTTCTGAAATTTCTATAGAATGAAGCTGCAAACACCACTATATATGTACAAAATCAATGCCCTCATCAAGCATTGGGTTCCAAGACTCCTAAAGAAATGTTCACCGATAAGAAACCTGATGTTTCTCATTTTATAATTTTTGGAAGCCCTGTATATTTTCATGTGCCGAAAGAGAAAAAAAAAAATTTGGGTGCATCTGGAACGAAAGGAATTTTCGTGGGCTATGGTGAAAATACTATAGGTTATAGAATCTATGTATCCGGTCAAAGGGAAGTTGTGATTATTCATGATGTCACCTTTGACGAAGATATGGCTCTTAGCATGGTGGACAATATTTTGACTTTGAGGAGCTCTCAAGAAGTCGACACCATGGAACTGAAAGAAAAGGATGATGAGTCAATGCTTGATGTAGAAGAACCCATGGATCCGATTGATCCTCCTCCACATGAGCCTTCCTCTTCTAGGAAGAGGCCTTCATGAATTAGGGCGATACTTGATGATGTTGAAGGACATGCTGCACCCTGAAGAACCTTTCGTGAAAGTAAGAAACCTAACAAGTATTAGGGGTCCCTGACCATCATGAGCATAATCATACAAAATGAGCCTTCATTATTCTGAGATGTCGTCAAGCATCAAGTATGGAAGGATGCTATGACCGAAAAGTATGAGTCTATTATGAAGAATGATGTCTAAGAAGTAGTTCCCAAACCCCAGGACAAGACAATTGTTGCTTCCAAATGGCTTTACAAAATAAATCATGCAGCAAATGGAAGTATAGAAAAGTATAAGGCTTGTTTTGTTGCTCGTGGTTTCTCCCAGAAGGAAGGTATAGACTATGATGATATATTTACACCTATTGCCAGATATACGACCATCTGCTCGATCATAGCCCTTGCTACTTCATAAGGGTGGAACCTACATCAGATGGATGTCAAGACTCCGTTCTTGCATGGTTCGATCAAAGAAGAGGTCTACGTGGAGCAACCTGAAGGATTTGAGATTTATGATCAAAAATCTCATGTATGCAGGTTGAAGAAGGCTCTCTTTGGGCTGAAGCAAGCACCCCGATCATGGTATGAGAGGATCGATAGCTACTTGATGAAGCTGGGATTCGCTAGGAGTGAAGCCAATCCTAACCTTTACTTTAAGTTTGAAGATAACAAACCTCTCACACTGGTGCCGTATGTTGATGACCTCTTTCTCATAGGTGTATACCCTCTCATTCTCAAATGTAAGAGGGAGTTGGCTTATGAATTTGAAATGAAGGAAGGACCTAGGACTGGTGCAATATTTCCTAGGACTTGAAGTGTGGCAGAAGCTAGGGGAAACTTTCCTATCTCAAGAAATATATCTGGTGAATATATTGGAAAGATTCAGTATGGTGGAATGCAAGCCTGTAACTACCCCAATGGAGCTTGACTTCAAGAAGTTAAGCAGTAGTGCTGCTGGACCTGTTTTATGAAATACTACTGAGTATCGGCAACTCGTTGGAGCATTAATGTTCTTAGTGAACTCCCATCCAGATATATGCTTCGCAGTCAACACGTTGAGTCAACATATGGTTGAACCCCACCACATACATTGGATTGGTGCCAAGAATCTATTGAGATATCTTCGTGGCACAATCACTTATGGGTTAATATACACTACCAGAGATGTGAAACTATTTGGATACACAGATGTTGATTGGGCAGGAAATGTGGAGGACCGTAAGAACACTTTCCGGTGATGTTTCTCCTTGGGATCCACTTCAATATCTTGGATGAGCAGGAAGCAGAAGTCGGTGACCTTGAGCACCGTTGAAGTAGAGTATATTGCTGCTAGCATGGCCTCCTGTGAGGCAATCTGGTTGCGAAAGATCTTTAGTGAGCTGTTTGGATTTACATTGGATACCACCATGATCCTTTGTGACAACCAGAGTGGGATTCATTTGTCAGAGAATCCCGTATTTCATGATCGCTACAAACATATCGATATTAGGTACCACTATATTCGAGATATGGTGCAACAGGGAGCTATAAGGCTCCAACATATCAGTATAGATGAAGTGGTCACCGACATTCTAACAAAGCCCCTTGGGAAAATAAAATTCCTGAATTTCTAAGAACAACTTGGAGTTGTTCAAAGACCCTCCAATGCGGGTCTTGTATGATGCATTGAGCTTTGGGCACTCTACGGGGGTGCAAGGTATTTCTTGGAGTGACACATGACCACAAGGTGATTCACCATCCCCTGGTGGTGTACATGTACACCTCGTGGTGACTATGTAGCAAGATTGATGTGTTCTCCTATGAAGCCTGGATTGATGTGTTCTCCATGGCGATTGTAGCAGGATTGATGTGTTCTCCTGTGAGGCCTGGATTGATGTGTTCTCCTGTGAGGCCTGGATTGATGTGTTCTCTATGGCGACCTGGATTGATGTGTTCTCCTGTGAGGACAGGATTGATTAAGTTCTCATGTCGAGACATCCTACCCATGCAGTCTGGGACTCATGGGAAGTGGCTCTCATCTGATCAATGAGTAGGGAAATGAAGTTAGGGACCATAGTAGTATTGATGGACGCATTTTTGTATCTACCATACTCCCTACACTAGGATGACCTCCATTGATCTAGGATCAATGATACTATCTGGGACCAGTGGTAGGAGTGGTACATTCTATGACACTGACTTTGGGTCGGTTGTTACTGGTCTAGGACCAGTGGTAGGAGTTGTACTCACTATGATGCTGACTTTGGGTTGGTTAATACTAGTTTGGGACTAGTGGTACATACTCTGAGACTAACTTTGAGTCAGTATGATGCATCCTCGATCATTTCTTTTTCTTCATAATTCGGAAAAAGCATAGCAGAACATAACAAAGCAGAGCAGAGCATAACGGAGCAGAGCCATACAGATCAGTACAGGGTAGAAAAAGACAAAGCAAAACAAGTAGAATAGAGCAGAGTAGGGCAAGGGTTAGGCTGGACAGGGCAGTGCATTTGATAGATGAATAGTAGCGACCGACAGACAGATTACAGATGAAGTTCTCCCTAGTTGAGAGGGAGTGTTAAAATTGGAAACTAGGGCCAAGATTCATGTGGGTCATCTTATTCATGGTTGATAATATGTTCATTAGACTCCTCTCATCGAGAGGTGTAGGATTGGTCTAAAGATCATCCGATTCCGATAGGTATTCATGGAGATATGAATTTATTTTGATTATGGAATTATTATCAAGCCAACCTACAAGTCATGTAGGCTCAGAAGCCCAATAGTCGCATCTATTCAAACATCAACAGTTGTGTATAAATATAGGAGGAACTTTCCTCATTTTCACTTACTCATATCATCACATCTCTCTCTCTCTACCGCACAAAAAATAGTCTCTTCTCTACTGCACAGAAAAGGGTCTCTCTCTCACACATGTGAAGCTAGAAGTTGCTGAAACTAAAGCTGCAACATCAAATCCAAAATTTTACCAGCATGGAACATAAAACCTCCTCTTCTAATGTGAACTATAGGTTCATCTGAACCTCCTCTGAAGGCTGCATCTTTTGGTGGTGGAATCAAGTTGATCTGACGAACAGTTTGTGAGATATCGACTGCCCTAGTTTGAAGGAAGCTGCTAAAACTGAAGCTGCAACTGCAGAAGTGAAGTTTGACTTGCATGGACCAGAATATCTCCTCATCTAAACTGTGATATAGGTTCATCTAAACCTCCTCTAAAGGCTACAACTTTTGGTGGTGGAAGCAAGCTGATCTGATGGTCGGTTTGTGAGATATCGACTACCCTAGTTTTGATTATGAAGCCGCTAATGTTGATGTTGCCAATCTAGGGTTTGCTACTACTGATATAAATTAGATTTATTGTACTATTTCTCTCTGTTGAATTATTGAAGATAAAAGAAGATTTGATCAAAGGGTTTCCCCACACATTGTGGGGTTTGTCCCTAGCTAGCCGCCACATCTTGTGTCTCTTGTCTTGGCTTGTTTTCTGTCGATTGTTTAATGTTCTATCTGCACTTTACCTTATGTACATGTGATTGCTAATCTGTGGAATATAATAAGAAAAAGAAGTAAATTGTTATAAGCATAGAACATACCATAACTTAACATAGATGCATTTTGGAGGAAATGCTAGATTAGTTCCACGTTTTGAAGTGTTTAATGGATAAAATTTCATGTGTGAACTCTCACATGTCAGGGATGCATGTAGCAAAGCTTCAAGGAGTACTTCATAGACAAATTGAAGATTGTGCTACGAAAACAAAGTATTTTCGTAAGCATGGTCATGATTTCATCCACATGCTTGAGTTCCCTCTTTTGCACAGATGGAAAAAAATGTTTCAACAAATCATTAATGCTTGGCACCTGTACACCAGCAGAGAACCATTTGAAGATAAGAACAAAGGGTTAAGGGCCAAAAAAGAGGAACCCTATTTCCTGATTTTTAGGGTAGTTAAGGCATTTTGTAGTATGTTTTTTCAACAGCATTAGGTCATCACCAAACTCGAGGACAGGGATGGAAACTGATCAAAGAGTGTATTAAAGACTCAGATAGGGGTGTTGAAGACTTATTTTAGGAGTTCTAGTCCTATTTGTATTAGGACTCTTAAAAGACGGCTAGTTGTTAAGTTGTAATTAAATAGTTTGTTTTCTAAATAGATAGGTGTCTAAGTTAGGAATTCGAATTCCTTCAAAGGCAGATGATAGTATCCAATGATGTAAAGTTCTATATTAAGCTTGAAAATCAAATTCCTCAGGGTTGGAAATTTCATTAGTAAAGGAAAGATTGTTTTATTGTAAAGATTGTGTTCTCTCATATTTAATACAGTGATCAGTTGGACTACTCAAGATTCACAAAGAGTTTTATATGTTTGATGTTCTTATGGCTTTATATAATTGTTCATTTGCAGTGGTATGAGCTTGTCATACTTAGAATTCATTGGAAAAATACTCTAACTTCCTTCACATGCTTGTAAATTGTGTTGTTTCACTGTGTTACTATTTTCTTCATAAACCTAAATTCTAAGTGCCTTGACTTCCATATCTTGTTGATCATGTTGTTTTGTTGAAGACCATTTTGACTCCATAGCCCAATAGATGTTTGCTAATCACGGTTTCAACCAATCAACAAGTTATACTTCCATTCATTTTGTTCTTAGAGTTAGCCATCTAATCATTAATTAAAACCCTAAACCTAGTGAGAGAGCCCTCTCAGGTTGAGGAGGCTAAGCCTCAACTAAAAGATTGGTTTGAAAGAGTTACTCAGAGTTTTCTTGATTAGTAGACTATCAAGATCAAATTTTGTGAAAACACCTAGGCTGCTTTATTTGTTCGTAGTGTCGGTATTTTGTGCGTCAACATGAGTGCTTCATACTCAGTATCATTGTTTATGCCTTCGAACTTCAAAAGTCTTGAAATCATGCATTGTCCATTGTTTTGGATGACTGAGATACACTCAGTCCTTGAGCCATCATGTGTGTCTAATTTTTCAAGACTCATGGCCCACAGTTTGTCTGTACATGGACCGTTTGGCATGCTAGTACTGTTACTACTACCGTTGTTGCTACTACTACTACTATCGGAAAGAAAAACTGTACAAGTTTCATTACCATCAGTTGGGCGAGGAAGGAGTTCCAACTGCTTGTCTGATGAGGTTGGAGTTTTCCATGCAGGATAACACTCCAATGTCTTTTCGAGTAGGTAGTTGCCAAACATGAGTTTTGCAAAGGCCAATGGTTCGTTCTCTCCATTAAGTGAAGTGACATTGTGTTTCATATAGCTCTCAGATAACACCAATATTTGGTTGCATCCGCCCTTGTACAGAAGCCACATGTGAGACCAGTCTGTAGCAAAATATCCATCTAGCTTGATGGACCAATCTCTGCTGAGTAGCAGGCTATATGCTTCCATTATGTCCACAACAACTATGTTGATGCATTGGTGGACTCGACTATCATGGGATAGTTGGATGATCACGTGCTGCAGTTCACCAATGTCTAGTACTGATGTTCTATCAAGATGGATGATTCTTGCGGATGTGTCACTCCATCGTGCATTGATATTCTTAGCAATGGAGAGCGGCATGACGTTGGTTGTCGCACTAGAATCAACCAAGAAATTGTGGACATTGTAGTTGAAAACTTTGAATGAAATCAAGAATGGGGGGCAACTTGAGTTTTCATCTTCCATCCGAAGTGTATTGAGCACAGTAGATAGTGATCTGGGAGGTGTGCATGCTCCCTTCTTAGTAGAGGTTGCGTTGTCTATTTCTTTTGTCTCAACGCACGCAGTAGGACATCTCGCTGACTCTGGACTTTGGCTAACTCAAAAAAAGTGATGTTCGCTCGAGCTTTCTTCATGTCATCGACTATGTTGTAGTCCAAAGGTGGTAGACTCACTGAGGTGTCCACGGTGGAATGGATGTTCGTGCTGTCCGGCGAAGTGTTTTGCAACTTGCTACTCATGGATGTATTCTTATCCACCGCTATCTTCCCTGACTTGATTTGTGTTTGTTTCTTGGAGGCAGTGGGTGGATCGACCTTCTTTATCAGTTGTCTCACTTTCTCTTGTATTTCCCCAAGTGTATGGGGAGGCCCTTTACTCCTAATATTGTAACAATTATTTTTTTTTTGGGGTTGTTTCTCGGTGTTCGTCTTCGAGATTACTTGCGAGCACTGATATTAGTTCACCACATGCCCTGAACTTGGTGCTTCATCATGTGCAACCTCTTCATTATCATCAGTGTCTTCCGGCGGCTCTTGCATGTTTCCTTATGCATCAAGTGTATGACCACAACTAGAGGTAATGACTCGCTTCCAATCTGAACAAGAGTTCTCGGGGTGAAACTCTTCATGGAAGGAACATAAATTAGGATCAGCACATTGATTGAGTTGGAACACGGGCTTCTGCACAAATTTGGAACTAAATTGGTTGTTGCTTGATGAGCCGGTTGATGAACTATTTTCTTGTCTCTGTCTAGTCGTATGACTTCTTGCGAATGTGTATGTTTTCCGTTGCTTGAATTCAGACATTTTGGTGGTCAAGTTCTTGACAAGGTGAGTGAGGGTCTCAATATCAATTGCTTCCTTATCTCTACCCTTGCTCATCGTTTCTTAGGGCTTTCTGCTCGCATCCTTGGAGTCTTTCATTGATTCGTCATCCTTGATGACTCTGATTGCGCGCAAGTCTTTTTCAACAAAAATAGCCTCTTTGCATCCTTCTAAAAGTGTTGGCTTCATAGCTCGCTTGGTAAACTGTACAATGGTGGTTGGTAGTGTAGACATATAATATTTGACAGTGATGGAGTCATGAGGTTTGGTGTCTGCTGCAAACTTGTTCAAAATATGCATAAACCTATGATTGAAGTCTTTCACTTTATATTTCCCTCCATCTCGAGGCTTCCCAATTCTTTGAGTAGCATGGTTGGGGTCTTTTCATTAGCAAAATTTTCAAGGAAAATACGTTTGAAAGAACCCCAGTTCTGTATGGAGTTGGGTGGAAGGCTGTGATACCAGGCAGCTACGTGGCCATCCAAAGTACATGGGAAAAATCTACATGCTACATCGTCATAACCTACCTCAAGGGTCTACAGTTGTAGGTAGAAGTTGTCTAAGTGGTATTTTGCTTTCACCATACTGTTAGGATTAAACTTGATGTTCATTCTCTCTGCTCTCTTTGGCATCTTGTGCAGAACAATCGAGAGAGCCAATGGTCCCTGATTCATCCATTCAAGATTTGGGTCAACCATCTCTTCATCTTCTCCATCCTCTTCGCCTTCTCTGTCCTCCTCCTCTCCTTAGGATTCTGTTGATTCTAGATCTGAGTCTATCGGTTCATCTCTGCCTCCACCCCCTCTGCTACCTTCCCCTCCACCTCCGATACTAGAGTTTGATCCCACGATCACAAGAGTGCCTTGTTCGTCTTCAAGGAAGAGTGGAGTTTCCTCTCCATCTTCAAAAAATTATTCCAAACCTTCAAGAGTGGAAAGGACTACTTCTTCCACCGATGATACAACAACTCCTATGGGAGTGGCTTTTGGCTTCTTAGATGTGTGTGGAAGATGTCATATGCTCGGGATCAGTTCGAATGCTTTCATGAACTGGTGAGTGATGAGACGGACAAAGGAAATGTGTTGATATGAAATCTCATGTTCAATTCTGGGAGGTGAAGAGTAACCGACTGCTGAGTCATGTGAGAGGGAGTGCGAGTTACTACCTTAACTAGATGGTTGATGAGTGAGTGTGTGGGGAATTTCATCCATGTAGAACTCACTTCCCTCCTTTTAGCACCAGAAATGTTGATGGTGTTGGACCTACCAACACTCAGGGGATCACCTTCGTATGAAGTCCCAACTAGACCTCACACCATTTGGTGTGGGAGTCCCATCCGGTATGATGGCCCAGTTGCCATTATTGTAAGGATTTGCCTCAACTTTTTCTTGTCAGCATCAGAGAGTGGTTTTCTTTGTCTTCAAGAAGTGAGGTTCGTGTGCCTAGTGAGTGTAAGTGTATTTGTGCCAATGGTTCTTTCCCTGTGAAGGGGAAGAGGGTGAAGGTGAGTTCCAGGTTGGATGGGATCAGTCCCAACTCAACTAGGTACACACAACACAAAAAGACATGCAGAACTTCTAGTTTAGAAATCCACACGGATGCGGCAGTCACAACATATAAGGTAAGAAAACACATACAACATTGGCATATCAGTCCAAATAAGTGCAACGATTGTTATAGAAAGATTCATGTGAAAATTTTGTCCGATGTCTGGGAGAGTAGTGTACACGGGTGATACAACATTAACATCATATACAACACATTTCCATTAATAGATTATGGATTACAACAAATGAAACAGTTCATATGTAGAATGCAAGTTAAAGAAACATGCATTACAAGTGTTAAAGATCAGTCTTACAATAGAAACAATACATGTGTGAAAACGTGTTAGCCTGTTAGCAGGATTCTGAATGAAGTGAAAGTTCCAAGACACATCGTTACACCATACATCACTAACCCTGAGTGCGGGGCACTGGGACCACTAGTTACTCCTCAAAGAAAAGATTACAGACTCTCTTGCCTATGTGGGAGGAGATGAGGTGAAAAATTCCTTTGCATGTACAAATGAGGAAGTATTTATAGCCAAGGGTGAAACTGACCCTTATGGTTGTTTGACTACCCTCATGACCATTCGACTTCCATGTATTTTTGACTTACATGACTCTATGTTCAACAAGTGGGTCTCTTTGACTCCCACGTTAGATCACATTGATTGACAACATAGCCCATAGTGGAGATGTGGGCGACATGACTCATGACATGAACCAAAATGACCTGACATGACAGTGTTGGTACACTCATGTTGCTGTTAGAGTACATGTCAAGCTATAGTTTTGTTGTGTGATGGATGTCTGCATGGTGTATCATAGCTTCACCTTCACATGAAGAAGTGCACGCAGTCTTCAATGGTCCTTGGTTCGTTTGATGAATATTTAGCATTTTGTTCCTTGCTTGCATGTTGGAAGGCTTGATAGGCTCATCTATTCGTGAAGTTTCATGTTTGTTGTGTTTTTCCTCTTTGTTGGATACCTATACCAATAGATTTCATATTTCATGATTGGCAAATTCAAGTGCCAAATATGCTCTACTTTGTTGTTACAAAGGTTCCATATTTACAAGAAAAGACAAGGTGTGTACATGCCTTCATGCCCATTAAAGTGCTGATGGATGACCCAACAGTCTAATCTGGATCATACCATGTTTTCAATTTATGTTGTAGAATAGAGAAAGAAATCTGTCCAAACTATTTAATCTTGGCAGATCAGTAGTTAGGCAGAGAAACTAAGGTTCCCAATTTCTTAATCTGGGGCCTTGGAAGAAATAAGGGTAGTGCTAGATAGGAAATGAAATGCAAAAAAGCCAATGGAAAAGAAAAGGCACACAAGGGGTTTGCAAGTCCAAGTGCACCCTCCAAGAAGAAATAAAAATTGCTAGGCAAAATAGTTGGGTAGGTAGATGGGGTTGCAGAAGTGGTGTTTCTTCCAAGATCAACTTTGCTAACCAAGTACAGGCAAAACAACACAGTGGAGCATGTCTAACTTACCTTTTCCCTTTTGTATACCACTCATTACTAACACCCCTTCACAAGTTGTGTACATAAGAGAGACTCAAAGCTTTATGTTGGTTCTTATGGCCTTTAGAAGCCACATTTCTTGTGTAAAGTTCTTTTCATTTTGATCTACTCTTTACACTAAGTTGTTTTCAAGAAAACTTAGTAGTATTGTTCCTCATTCACATTTTCCCCCATATTAACCTCTAACTCTATTATCTAGCTCCCTATGCTTCACTTCCCCTACTATTATAACACCATGGTGTATAAACCCTAAACAATGTATAAATATCCCCTCCTTGGCATTATAGCCATAAGTTTCACTACTAGGGCATTGGATTAACATATGGTTAAGCTCAAGAACCCAAGTCTAACCCCTTTTCTCCATCAGAACCTATCTACCTAGCCAACTCTCCATTTTTGCCTAAAAACCCTTGAAGAAAACCCTTTCTGCACCCTCATACCACTAAAAGGCAAAAAAATTGATGAAATCTACCTTCCCCGCCTTATCCTAAGGTCGGGAGCCAGTATGAGCCTTTTCATAAAAATCCATCAAACCCGCCTATCCTAAGTTTTGCCCTTCATATGCCTTATGCGAAAATTTCACGAGAAAACCTTTGTTTCTCGCCTTTTCCTAATGTCTTCGGGCATATTTAACTTTTACAAAAGAACTTTGAAAAAACCATTGAAAATCATTGATAACCCAAAGGGTCCCGCCGGGCGCAGTTGCCGATACATATTATTATTTTAAGCCGCCCGTTGACGTTATCCACCGTGCAGTTTGCTGGCCCGATATCCGTCCGATCAAGCCTTTCCTGATCGATGGCTGTCGTGGGTTTCGGAGGGGCCCGATGTCCGACAGTTAACCGCCATTGACTTTATCCTCCGTGCATTTTCCCTTCCCGATAGCCGTCAGATCGCGCGCCTCAAATCCAACGGTTGTCGTGGATTTCGGAGGGGCCCCGATGTCCAACAGATATCGTCCGATATCTGTCAGACGATGATGTCACGCGGGGCCACGCGTCGCTCCCAAACTCCGTCGGAGCCCCCTCTGACAGATTCCTTGCCGTATAGGAGGGGGCCCGATATCAAGACACCTGTCCGCCCGCATCACCATCTCGTTGTCGCCTATGTCAGCGCCACGACCGCGCACCCGGTCCTCCATTCGTCCACCTGGCCGCCACCTCACCGCCCCCGTGGACCGGTCTCAGGCCGCCACGTCACCTGATGATGTCTTGCTGACGTCATCCAACCCAGACCCACTTGCTAACGTCATTTAAAAAGCGCGCCAATAAGCCAAAAAAGCCATATTTTGACGATTTTACGTGTTTTTTATCACTTTTTGTAAAGAACACCTCCGCTCTCTCTGCATGCGCATTACGACGAACAATTCGCCAACCAACTCCAGACCATCCACAGAGGTTCAGAGCGCGCACCCAACTGCTGTTCCGTACTGAGCAATTTGTTAAACAGGTATTTGCCCGTGAACCTCCCTGCAACCTGGTTTATTCTCTGTAAATTGTAAAAAACACCCCAACACGGTGGAAGCTTAATAATTTACCATAAAACCAAGCATACCCAGCTCCCCCTTGAAGAATTAACGGTCAAATTTCACTGGCAGAGCCATTTCGCACTAAATTTTTAGTAAAAACCCTTCTCTGTTCGCACATTCGTGAACCACAGCCCATAACCTGCTCCTAATTATCAAAAAGAGGTCTGCTAAACACTGTAAAAAGCCTTCGCAGAGAGCCGAGCAGTATTTTATTCTGCTATAAATCTACCCTGCTACCCTGCATTCCTCTAAATCCCACTTTCTCAGATAGCACGTTCATAAGTTGTCAAATAGCATTCAAGCAGACGTGGACACTCCCACGACATCAGTAGCCCTCAATGTTACTCCCCTGAATGCCCCCCAGAGAGAGCTGGAGTGGCAGGATTTGGCAGACCTAGATTACCAAATCTCAGAGGACAGCCCATCCAAATGCAAGTTCCACATTCATCTGTTAAATGATCTCAGAGCTAAGCATAAAGATGGAACAGATATTCTAGGCATTTGGGAGTCCTCCCTCCCAATCTTCAAGCTACCTCAGGTCAACCAGTTCCCTGACCTGATTCACTTATGTGCTGTCTGCTATGACCCCATGCAGAGGGCTGTGCTCAACCCTGAAGGTGCAGTAGTGTTTTACACAACCCCTCAGGCCATCAGGGAAATGCTCCAGTTCAAAACCCAGAAGAAGTTGGTTCCTTTGTCCCTACTGAACCTGATCAACCAAGGAGCCAAGATACTGACAGAAGCATAGATCCTAAAGCTGAATCAGTTATTTATCACAAACTCTGACACAGTGCTACACCCTCCCATTTTTGATGGCTACCTAAATCAACTGGGTCTGGACCTGGCATACATGATAAGCTCAGTTTTGGGATACAAATCACTAGAGTTTATTGAGGAAACTGTATTAGTAATGATGACAATGTTTTCCCCCGGAAAGACCCCTATTTGTTATGATTATGCTACATACATCTCAGACAAGATACATGAGCAATTTCTACACTTGTCCAGAGAGAAGGTGTTCAGATACACCTCATACATCTATCATCTCATTTTGTACCACCAACATGAGAAGTTCTCCTTTGAGATCATGAGAACTGATGCAGCAGGCAACCCAAGGTCAGTGGTATACTGGACCTCAGTCTTCCACATCCTCACATACTCTCCATACACATATTCTGAGTTCATAGGCCTATTCATCCATCTAGCTATGTCTCTCTTTTTAACCTCACCCCCTCCAAGACTGTCTGATGAGATGCAAAGGATTCTGCAGCTATCCAGTGCCTACAGCATAGGGGATTGGTACTTTTACCAACACTTCACTA
This sequence comes from Pinus taeda, assembly GCA_000404065.3. Lineage (NCBI taxonomy): Eukaryota > Viridiplantae > Streptophyta > Pinopsida > Pinales > Pinaceae > Pinus > Pinus taeda. Next base: position 4,456 of record APFE030963158.1, on the reverse strand, counting down.
TGATCAGAATATATGGGTGTGAGTTGCACCCATACAAATTGCCCAGGTATGTGCCTATGAGACTCTTTGCCTTAGAATATTTCAGGAAATTTCGCAATGCCGATATGGTGCACTTTGCAGGAAGGGGCAAAAAGGCACAGCTTAAAGTGAGAAACCAACTTGGCCACTTTTTCCTAAACAAAAGAGAAGGATGGAAAGAGGAAGACATGATGCTAGAAGGCCTTGGCCTAAAACAAAGCTTCCTTTGGAAGCCCTATGACCCTAACAACTTCATATCCTTGAAAAGGCAAAAATGCAAACTCTCTGGCTATGAGCATGTGAGCTTGCTCCACATCCAAAGACATGCCAACCAACCAAAGTGGAGAAGAAACACACTGGAAGAGCCAGTTACCCAAGAAGAACTAGTTGAAAGAGCTAGAAGGCATTTGTTAAAAATGGCTGACTTAGAATCTCCTTCTCAGGTACTTACTCTCCCAAAGCCTCAAGCAGGAGCAGCTGCTTCATCTTCTGCAACACAGCAAGAGGCAGTGCAAACCATAGACCAAGGGCAGAGCAAAGGCAAGGAAAAGGTCATGGAAGAACCACAGGGCCAACAGGGTCAAGAACAACAACTCCAGCAGGAACCGTAGCAAGGAGACCAACAGGGTCAGGAGAAGCAAACAGGAGAGGCCCAAATGGCCACCAAAGAACACACAACACCAATGGCACCTCCAAGGCAGGATTCTAGGGTTGACTCCTCCGTCCTCCAAACCCCTCAAAGGGAGGACGTTAGCAGAAAAAGAGAAAGGGAGACTCCCCTCACTGAATTGCCAGAGAAGAGACAAAGGTTAAATCCCTTCTCAGAAGAGGAAATGCCAAGCATGGAAGCTTCTGCCAGCTCCTTGCAACAGGAGCAAGACAGGGCAGCATTGGGAGAAGTGAGCTCCTCAGCACAGAAGAAGGGAGCAGGAACAAGCATCAAACAACAATTCAAAGATGCCAAGAGAAGGAGTGAACCAATAAAGATTCAGCTCTACAATCACCTGCTGAACATGGCTCCTGCAAACCAACAAAGGCTCATGTCTGCATTTGATGTGCAGGAGGGGAAGATGACAATGAGCCACTTCACACCAACAGTGCAGCAACCAAAAATAGCTGCAGACTACATCAGGACCAATCTGGAGGTCCTGTCAAAAGACATCCACCCAATGGATCAGATTGAGCTCCACAAACAAACGGGTGAGATGGTCTATGCCACCTTGGCTGATAAGACCTTGGTCAACTATAGGCTGCAAAATAGCCTAAACAATACTGCTGCACAGCTTGAGTTGGAAAAGGCTTCCTCTCAAGCTAAGGATAATAGGATCAAAGCCTTGGAGGAGATTATAATAGATTTTGGGCATGATCCAAATGATGTTAAGGCTGTGTAAGAGGTCCTCAGGTTAAGGGATGCTGATATGGCAGCAATAAAAAAGAAATTGAAAATCCCACCAACTCTTCACCCACAAACGAATGAGGTTGCCGAGCAGAGGCAAGAAAAGGATGCAGCTTCCCTACTAATGACATTATACAAGGAGCTCATTCAAACGCAAGAAAAGCTGCAGGAGTCAGAGGCCACATTGGAAGCAGCATTGCAGCAGAAGGAGGCAGCGAAAACCTCACAACCACCTCCAGAAACAATAAACCTTGAGGAAACCCCTCAAGACACTGCCCCTCCCAGCCAACAAATGCAGCAAGAAGCCCCAGATACCTTAGCACCAACCACCTCAGCACCAACAACAAAGCAGGCTGAAAGCCTGGACATGCAAAAGATGAGGAAAGAAATACAGGTACTAGAGTCCCAGATGTCTGAGCTGAGCCAAGCCCAAGACAGCCTGGCAAAAATAAATAAAAAATATGACAAATCAAAACAAAATGTGGCTGAAAGAGAGAGGGAGGTAAAGGCCCTCAAGAAGAGGATTACAGAGCTAGAAAAAGAGCTCACACTGGATAAAGTCACATCAGAGCTTAAGAGGGTCATCTGGGGCAACATAGGCCAGTCTATAACAAACCACTGGGAATATATTGAGGCTATATATGAGCAAGTAGCACTCATTGGAAGAGCACGTAAAGAAATGCAGAGGGCAAGGGCATCTCTAGGCAGCATGCCTGAGATTGCCACTAAGATGATAGACGTGCTGAACTACAGGACAAGCTCCCAGCTGGTAAGAATGGGGATTGGAAACAGAACAGAGATCATCTCCCTGATCAGAAGCGTCGTAACACTGAGAAACCTGATTCAGACCCTGGAAAGAAGAACCTAGGATATGCAAGCTGATATTAATAAATTTCAGAACAGGTTTATGGCTTTGCAGAATAGGGGGCTCCCTAGCCCATTGGATCCATCAGGAAAATTACTCTCCCATGAGAAATATGTCAAGAGAGTAAGCAATTTTGTAGCAACACAGATTTCAGAGGCACCTAGTACATCGTCAGAAGCAGGTCCAGTAACAGGGCAGATTCTTTTTGATAGAGTAGATAATTTATTTTTTTATCAGGAATGAAATTACACATTTATTTGATGAGCCCCCTCACTTTTATAAGTATACAGAGGCTGATGAGACCATGGGGTCAATTTTGAAACATCAGTTGCCTTCATCAGAGACATGGGAAGAGTTGATACGATTACTGTTAAACCAAAGTCAGTAATTGTGATTTTGCCTTCGAAAATATTTTGAATCTCATACACAGCAGGACAAAGACACATCAGCAGGTACGAAGACAGAGGCTGAGCCAACTCAGCACAGGTACTCGGCCACAACAGCAGCATCAGCAGTCACAAGTGACAGGGCCAAGAAGACACAGGAAGTTACAG
>APFE030963157.1:0-23829 GCA_000404065.3 Pinus taeda | reverse complement strand
TAACCTCAATTATTGCACAATTTTCTAGTTTACAGTCATTCCTTATGTTGAAATGTGTGCCTAAGGAATTTAAGCATACTGATGATTTTTGTGACCTTTGGTAGCCTTAGCATCATAATGTGGACAATTTTTTTAAGAAAAAAATATCCTCTAGTAGCCTACTAAAAGCATGGGGGCCATCTCCCCTCAATTGTCAATATACAGCTACAAGATCACTAAAAGTCAAAGCTATCAACAGTTAAATGAAAGGTAGTTGTGCAACAAGCCTAATAGAACAATTAACATGATTCTAGGGATTTCTGGAGGAAAACATAGCCCTCCTATTGAGGGCGCTTCTCTCTCACATTTTGTATGATAAGGGGAACTTAAACCAACAGGAGGGACTTCCTTTTTGTGAAGAATAAAATTGTATTGTTACTTTGCATATTTCTAGGTTTTTACATTTCCATCTCTATAATGATAGATTTCCATTAATGAAAAGTTTTTTTTTTTTTTCAAGCTTTTTGAGTTGATTTTGTTTGAGGTTCGTCGACACCTTGGGGAGGGGCCACCATAGGAACTTTGGAACCTTTATTGTAATTTGTGTGCCTTATTTCCACATTCTTCCTCAAGTTATTGATGTACAGTGATATTGGCATAATATACTATTCCTATAGGTGCTTGAATATAACATTTCTTATTTGTTGTGTTGATCATAGTTTCCATGAGTTATAATCAGCTCCATGCACTGGATTTCATCTTTCCTTAATTGATTTTATACATTTATGTCATTTTTGGAATTTGTTTAGAATTATAGGTCTTCTTATGGAAATATATGATTTTCTATAAAATGGACATGAACAATATTTTTGTATTATTCTTTAAGATATTATGATAGTTATTTGTAGAACATCTTAGTTAGTCAATTTAGCACGATCAAGTGAATGAAGAGGAATTGAAGAAGAAGTTGTTACTACTATAGGATTGACTATAGAATCACATATTGATTTATTTTAGTTTTCTTAAAATGATTATTTTACTTTTCTACAAATAGTAGCATAACATTTTTCCTTTACCACATAGTGTAGTTCCTTGAGTGCCATTAGCATAAATTGAGTTCTTGCAACATTTCTTTCCAACATTCTTACTTTTGCAACTTTGTTTCCTTTGATTCCTACAACTTTAATTATACAACTTCAATTCATGAACTTAAATGATTGAGTCATCACCTCTATCTCGGATAGACCAATTAAGGTAACAATGAATTAGCATTACAAATTTGTTCACATGATCAAGAAAGCCATAAATCTGATATAATAGTGTGAATTCAATGAAATGAAAAATTGTAAATTACATACATTATGTGCAATGCATCTTAAGTTTATATGAATCTTGGGTTGGCATATTAAAGATGAGACCCTCAAGACTACAACATTGTTGCTAAGATATCGAGGGTCGTCATTTTCTGACATCATTTAAAAAAATTCTTTTAAAAAGAATGAATGTCTCGTAGAATCAAAGATAAGTTAGGAATGTTTTTACCAACAGGCTCCACTATGGAGCCTCTAAGTCATAATCATTTGATTGTGAAACATTATTGTAACAAATCTTTTGGCTGCCCCCTTTGTAATAATCCTTTTGAATTGCAATTCATGTAACTGTTGTCGACATGTAAACATAATGGTTGGTTATCAGGAGTGGACAAGGATTCAAAATTTTGAGGAAGAGTTTCTTGGGAATTTGTTAAGTCAAGGCTTTTCATTTAATGGCCACCAGTTTTATTAATTAGAATTGATGGCCTGCATGGCAAGAAGGAAGGTGGAGTATGAGATTCTAGAATGGAGGACAAGCCCATACCACCCCTTTTTCCTTATAGGCTATGCTATGTGGTCAACATGCAAGAGGACATGAGGGCATCGAGAGAGAAACAAGAGACGACATGAAGGAAGAAGGGAGGGAATTATTCAAATGAGTGTGGAGACAACACTGCGACATGCGCAGGTGGGAAAAGAAGAACTACACGCTAGGAACAAGCATGGTTGATCTGGGTTAGAATCATAAATCCTAGTTACAGGCTATGTGTATTGTATGTGGGGTTAGGCATACAAAGAATCTCAAGTGGAATTTCCAAACATAAGGATAATTCTTGGACACACATTGGCATTGGAGCAGGAGCAAGCTGGGAATCATGGTTAAAGATGAAAAATGGTCGGGGAGCTGTGCCATCTATAATCCTGTGAGGTGGATACAGTGGAATGCAATGTACTCTAGATCCCTAGTTTTCATAGAGGAAACTATGTGCGTTTTTGGTCTTTGCAAGATCATCATATGGAAATCAATGTTATTTGGATTCCTGGGTGAATAGGTGGAGACGCTGGAGGATATTATCTTGAACTAAGTGGGTGGAGGTAGGATAGTCTCTATATTATTGTGTGATCTATTGATTGGCATCAATTTTAATTCCCTTCAGCTCATTCTCCTCATACTCTAAATCTATATCGGGGGTGGTCAACTACAAGAAAGACTACAATGCAATTTCCTAGAACTGGGTGGAGAGTGGAAGTCCCTTCCTCAGTTTCCAATCATTCATTTCAATAAACAAGTTGCTTACTTATATTTCCTGTGTGTTCTTACTACACATGAATGGTAATGTTGTTGTAAATTCCAATGAATGTGTCAACAATACTCATGGAGAAATGGTATTATTCATGTATGTTTTTAATGAGATGCAAGTGTGCTTGTTCTCATGGTTTATGGGGGATTTGCAGATCCTTGTGATTGTTGATGTTTTCCTAAGTACATGGTTGAGTTACATTGTGTATGTATTTATTGGTTTGGTTCAGTAATTTGTCACTATGTGGTCTTCATCGCTAATTTTACAGGCCATTTTTCCGTAGCTTGTCAATATGCCTACAAATCGGATCAATCCACATCCATGAGCATGTTGTCATCATCCTTGTTATGCAACCACCTCACAAATTAGAAGAAGAGATAGGTCAACGACTTCAAAATTAGCCTCTTTGAGGAGGAAACCTCCTTTACATTACACAAATGAACAATACTTGGGTGATTCAAATGAAAAACCTCTTTTCTATATATGTGAGTCTAAGGGCTCACAATATAATTAGATTCGACACAACAATAATAATATAAGGGAACAACAACAGAAATAGTGGGACTCTATGGGGCACAATAATAACAATATGGGACTACATGGGAACAACAGTAACAATAAGGGAGATACACATGTTGGGTGCGGAGCCTAATTATCTTCTTTATTCAGAGGTATCACCACATTGGACCCCAGTTCGTATGTGGTGGAAATGCTGACCATAATATTTTCACTACAACGGGGGTCCAGGGGGGTGGCAGTGATATTTAGGAGCCCCCCCCTGGCGGGGGATCAGGGGCAGTGCCCCCGAAGTTAAAAATAGATGCAAAATTGCCTCGTAAAATGTTTCAATTTCGTAGTCAATCTGGGCCACTCATTAGGCAGAGATATGACGATAGAAGTTATGTTTAGTTTAGGGTTTTTTTTTCCCTAGAAGGAAACCCCTCGCTATATATGAGGGAATTGTATTGCGTCTATGTAGATTTGTATTTCGAGTGAGAAAGAGAGAGGAGATTGTGTTAGAGTGAAGATAGAATTACAACAGATCTATTGTAGGTTGTATCTCTTCAGTTTGCTAGATAATATAAAAGGAAGGACTGGTTGTTTCCCGTAGACGTAGCCCAAATTGGGTGAACCACATATATCTGTGTCTCTCTTGTTTTATGTGTTTTATGTGTTTATATTTTTGTAATATATTTTATGTGTTCCATTTATCTATAATATATAATTTTCTAACCACTGGTATCAGAGCCGAAGGTCTATTTGGCTAATAAAATTGTAGGAGAGAAGGGTTCCTGGTTCGAGTGGGAGCAATGCCAGAAGATGGTATGTTTAGGGTTGAAACATTTAATGGCCAAAACTACTAGCTATGAAAGATGCAGATGGAAGATTATTTTTACCAGAAATATATGTACCAACCATTGAGCAGAAAGACAAAGAAGCAGATGAGTATGACAGACACAGAATAAGATATTCTTGACAGAAAAGCACTTGGAACAGTACGGTTGTGCCTAGTGGCGTCGGTAGCCTTTAATATATCAGAGGAAACAACAACAAAGAGTTTAATGTTGGCATTAGCAAAACTATATAAAAAACCCTCGACCTTAAATAAGGTATTTATTATGAAGAGTTTATTTAATATGAATATGTCAGAAGGTGGATCTATTGTTGATCATTTAAATGAATTTAATACAGTTATCAGTCAGTTAAGTTCTGTAGGGGTAAATTTTGATGATGAAGTTAGGGTTTTGTTATTTCTGTGCTCATTGTGAGAAAGTTGGAATCTTTTAGTTATGGCCATTAGTAACACTGTCTCTGGATCTAGTATGTTAAAGTTTGATGATGTTGTTGGTGCAATCCTTATTGAGGAAATGTGATGGAAAAGCTCCAGTGAGACATCAGGTAATGCTTTAACTGTAGAGACTCGGGGAAGAAAAATGGAAAGAGGAAAGAACCCAGGATGTCAAAGTAAGTCAAGGAAAGGAAGATCCAAGTCCATATTAGGAATAGTGTGCTGGACATGCGGGAAGAAAGGACACCTAGAGAAAGACTGCAAGTTTCAGAATGGAAAAGAAGGAGACACACAACAAGAAAACAATCATGAAGCGAATGTGACAGGTGACGTGTTGCAAGATGATTTGATTCTTTCATTAGAAAATATTATTGATTCCTGGGTGGTAGATTCAGGGGCCTCATTCCATTTCACACATGATAGGAAACATTTTCATGATTATGTTCAAGGAGATTTTTGACAGGTTCGATTGGGTGATGATAAACCCTGTAAAATCATTGGAATGGGTATATTTTTCATAAAACAACAGAATGGAAATCAATGGCTATTGAAGGAGGTAAGGCATGTTCTAGATCTGAAGAAAAAATCTGATTTCAACAGGGTAGTTGGGAGGTGAAGGTTGTGTAACAACTTTTATAGATAAAACCTAGAAGGTCACTAAAGGAGCCTTGGTAATAGCAAAAGGAGAAAATATTGGTACATTTTATTTATGCATTGGTATTTATAATTATGTTAATTCTTTAACCTCTACAAGAGAATATATGACATTGTGGCATCATAAGCTTGGGCACATAAGTGAGAAGGGGATGTATATTCTTCACTCAAGAAATTTTTTGTCAGGTTTGAAGCATGTTGATTTAAAATTTTGTGAGAATTGTGTTTATGGAAAACATAAGAGACTCAGATTCCTCAGAGTTGTAAAGAAAAGAAGAGTGAAAAATTAGAGCTTGTGCATATAGATGTATGGGGAGCTGCTCATGTATCATCTCTCGATGGCTTTCGTTATTATGTTACTTTTATTGATGATGCAACTAGAAAAACCTGGATTTATTATATTCGAAATAAATATGACGTATTTGATACTTTCAAGAAATGGAAATTTTTGGTTGAAAATGAGATAGGAAAAAGGTTGAAGTGTCTCAGAACATACAATGAAGGTGAATATTGCAGTAAACAGTTTGATAGGTATTATGTACATAATTGAATTCGCAGAGAGAACACAATTCCAAGAACACCACAATAAAATGTTGTGTCAGAAAGGATGAATAAGACAATAATGGAGCATGCAAGGTGCATGAGATTGCATGCAAGATTTCCTTTACAATTTTGGGCAAATGCTAAAGATACTACTATTTATCTAATAAATAGAGGGCCTTAAAGTTCCTTGGATTGTTGTATTCCAAAGGAGGTATTGGCAGATAAAAGGGTAAACTACTCACTTTTAAAGACTTTTGGTTGTGAAGCATTTATCCACATTAATAAAGAAACTAGAACAAATCTTGAGGCAAAATCAAAGAAATGTACCTTTATTGGACATGGTGTTAATGATTTTGGTTATCGCTTTTATGATTATGAAAAACACAAAATCATTATGGGCATAGATGTCATATTCAATGAAAAGGTTTTGTATAAGGATCAACTACAGGAAAAAAAATAGGAAAAAGAAAACAGAGAATACATAGTGCTTGATGAGATCACAAAAAAAGTGAAGGTGCTTGAAAATCATAATGATCATCAACAAGAACAAATACAACAACCACAACAGCAACAAGCACCTCAAACACTTGAAAGTGGTGTTATAAGATCTACCAGGATAAGTAGACCCCCTAAATGATACTCTCCTTCATTATATTATGTATTGTTGACTAATTCTGGTGAACCAAAATATTATGAAGAAGTAATGCAGGTAGAAACCAGGAATAAGTGGGAGCAAGCCATGAAAAAAGAGATGGAATCCTTAGCACATAACCAGACATGGGACTTAGTCAGGTTTCCTTTAGGTAAAACAACTTTACATAATAAATGGGTTTATAGGTTGACGGAAGAAGATGGATGTAGAAAAAGGTATAAAGCTAGACTTGTGGTGAAGGGGTTTGCACAAAAAAAGGGTATAGACGTTGATGAGATATTTTCTCTTGCTGTTAAATGACTTCAATTAGAACTATTTTAAGTCTAGTAGTAGCGAAATATTTTCATCTTGAGTAGCTAGATGTAAAGACAACCTTTATCCATGGGGATTTGGAGGAAGAGATCTATATGCAGCAACCACAAGGATATGAGGTAAAAGGGAAGGAGAAACTAGTGTGTAGGTTGAAGAAGAGCTTGTATGGCTTAAAACAAGCTCCAACATAGTGGTATCTAAAATTTGACAGGTTTATGTCTGAACAAGGTTATACTAGATGTCACTTTGATCATTGTGTTTATCTCAAAAGGTAAAATGATGGAAACTATATTATATTTTTATTGCATGTAGATGAGATGCTTGTTGCAGGTTCTAACATGCAACAAATATATGTGCTCAAAAGAAAATTGGCAAGCTCATTTGCAATGAAGGATTTGGGTGCTGTAAAACAAATCCTTGGTATGAGAATAACTAGAGATAGGAAGAATTGAAAATTAACATTGTCTCAGAGTGAGTACATAGAAAAGGTGTTGAAAAGATTTAATATGCAAAATGAAAAACTAGTTAGTATACCTTTGGTTAGCCATTTCAAAATAATTAAGGAGGTGTGTCCCAAAACTCAGGAAGAAATGGCTTATATCTCTAAATTTCCATATGCATGAACGGTTGGAAGCTTAATGTATGAAATGGTCTGCACAAGGCTTGATATTGCACATGCAGTGGGAGTTGTAAGCAGCTACAATAACAATCCAGGCAAAGAACATTGGATGGAAGTGAAGTGGATTCTTAGGTATTTGAGAGGTACCACAAATCAAGCATTATGCTTTGGTGGTTCAAACATTTCTCTACAGGGATATGTTGATGCAGATATGGCGGGTGATAAAAATAACATGAGGAGAACAATAAGGTATTTTTTTTATTGTAGGTGGAACAACTGTCAGTTGGGTTTCAAAACTGCAAAGTGTTGTTGCATGCTCAACAATAGAAACAAAGTATCTTGCTGTTAGAGAGGCTAGTAAAGAAATGATTTGGTTACAAAGGTTTCTGGATGAATTGGGTAAGAAGTAGGAGTTAGGCAAGTTATACAGTGATAGCCAGAGTGCCATACATCTTGTAAATAACTCTGCATTTCATTCCAAGACTAAACATATACAACTCAAGTACCATTTCATACGGCCAGTGTTGGAATATGGACAGTTGAAGCTGGAAAAGATACACACTAGTCAAAATCCTATAGATATGTTAATAAAAGTTGTAACTAGGGAGAAACTGAGATTCTGCTCAGTTTCAATTGGTCTTCAAGTATGATAAAGGAGATGAGAAATAGCCAAGTCCAAAGTGGAGTCATTGTCCAGCAAATGAAGTAGCGGTGGAGTTGCTATAATCAGTCTCCAAGTGGGAGATTGTTGGGTGTGTGTTGGCTTGTAGGGGCTTGACCCAGGTTCAGAGTTAGTTAGCCAAACAAATCCTGGTACTACTGGCCCTTTCAACAATAGCCAACGAAGCACGGACTGAGGTCTCACCTGAAGTAGTATGGGAGGGTGCTAGAACCAAGTTTCAACACCCTGGAGATGTCTGATGAGTTTTATTGGTTCGCGGTTTATCCTTGCATGCGTGCCTTTCCGTTCCTCGCGACCTGACACACTACCTTCGCGTAGCCCTACCCATGGGTTGTGTTGCATTTTTCACTATTACCCAAGACCTTGCTTATATTCCAATGTTAGTTAATTATCTTTGTCTACTTGAGTGCTTTGAGTTATACATAACAACATAAAACATTCATATAGGTGGGCGCAATAAATAAACAATATATTTGCAAGTCATAACAATCATGCATTAACCCAAGAACAGATACTCAGAATTATAACCAAAATTCTCTTTATTGATTCTTTCCATGGTTACAGACTTGACTCGCCCTACGCACTCAGCTGCGGACTACTAGGCCTCTGCGCACTCAGCTACAGAGCCTTCTCCTACTTTACGACCCACAAACACACTCTACACTTGACTCAATCACTCCGACTTCTCATCTTCTTCTCTCTTTGTTATCATATACACTTAGAGCCTCACTCTATTTATATAATCCCATGGTCTGTGGAGCATGGGTATGTCTATTCAGCCGACATTACATTACAAAACTAGGGCGGACAACCCTATGACTCTACTATGACTTCGCGCTCCATGCCCGCAATTCGCAGAGCTTTACAACAAGATTCAGTCAAAACTTGGGCTTTGAGCCCCAAAACATGCCTTGGGGGGATTCCATGCCCAATAGGCCCCCAACAGAAACATCGTGACTCACCCTCGAGTCACTCTATTGGCGCGACGATCTTTGTGCAGAGTCCCTCCAACTATTCTCGAACTAAGCGGAGGTTAGTATCGCACTAAGCTATTGCTTGCTGGATCTATTGCCTTCGTTGTTCCGAGACCGCTGTGTCAAAATTGCTTCTCTGCATCTATGCTGGTATCCCTTGCATTTGTTTATAGTCCTACGCCTTTGTTCGGATCCTTGGTGCGTGAAGACTGTGCTTTTGCCAACTAGTCAAATAGTCGGGCCCCCGTGTAGGGCTTTAAGCAATTGCCATTCACTTTGCCTAGGAAAGGAACTCCATTTATTTTTACTATCTGTACCGCACCTCCATCTACGACCTCCTTAACAATGTATGGTCCCAACCAATGCATTTTGAACTTTCCCAGGAATTTATCAAACTTACTATCATACAACAACACTAAATCATTTATCTTGAAGGTGCACAACTTAATATGGCGATCGTGCCAAGCCTTCTCACCCTACTTTTGCACCTATTTATGAAAGCCAACCATGAACTGATCCTCCTCAAGTTCTTCCAACTACACGAGCCATTCTTCCAGGGCTTTGCAGTTTGTCATACCTGTGAGCGCTGTTATGCGCAGACTAGGTACAATATACTCCATTGGCATGATAGCTTCCATGCCATAAACTAATCGGAAATGTGTTTGTCCTGTCAGTTTCTTACACGTTGTCCTATAAGCCCATAGTACTATAGGTACGCATAGGTCCCAATCGCTTTGGTGCGTGTTGCATACTTTGGTTAGCGCCGTCTCTAGTATCTTGTTTACCTGCTTTGTTTTTACCAGTGTGGTAATGTTAGGGTCTTAAATCAATGGCCCTTGAACCTTGTGATATCATTAAGTTTTTGGAATGTTAACTTTGCGTGGATCTTCATCATCTTCCTCAATGCTACATTGTAACACTCTAGTGCGCAGCTCAGATGGGTCACTCATTCAGGCTGAAGCACTTCCATTGACTCCTGGGGTGTTTTAAAGATAACTGCTTTTACTGCTTGCAGTGCATTATCAACAGTATCCCACCAATGATCCTCAAATGTGAAGTTTAACAGGAATCCTTCGCGCAAGATATCCCATTCGTTTGTGCCATGGCAGAGCTCTGTTTCGATATACCAATTCATGGGTATAATATCCAAGGTACGATAGAACATGTGCACCCACTCAGGTTGGGACTCTTCCACATAGACCTTGGTTCGATTTGCGAGGTGTTCTCATGGATCATCCTGTCCATCATACTTGTCTTTTAACCTCATCTGAGGCTTCCCAAATTGTAGGTGCATCATCCTTATGCATTCGTGCCAATCCTTAAAACTCTTCTGGTCGGTACCCCACCACCTTGTGGGCGTGGTGTGTGTTGGGCTCCAAAAATGGCATTCATTACCATACATTTTTCACCTATGCTTCCATCATTTCGCTCACTATTCATCACCTTGTCACTCCATTTTTCCTACTATTCACCATTAATGGGTCTCATTTATATTTTCCAAATATTGTTTATTTTTAAGCATTTTTGAGAGAAATTCTTGATTAAATATTAGAAAATAATATGTTTTACTTTATATATGGAAAGTGGGTTGTTTTGGTGACATGTGTAGGCTCCAAGGAAGCTTCCAAGGCATCTTTATGTGGCCATGAATGATCAAATTCGAATTTGAAAAGATAAGCTTCATGGAGGAGATCATGGAGGATAGGGTTATGTGTCATCATTGGTTGAGAAATATGTGGGTCAAATGAGAGAATAGTGGGTTTGCATTTATGAGGTTGTTATCATAGTTCTTGTATAAATAGGAGTACCTCCTCCATTCCAAACGGAGGACTCTTAGAGCATTGTTTCCAATTGATGATGGAATAAAGCTTCATTTGACATATATTTTCATTATGTAGTTTTAGAAATAGTTTTCCATTATGTAGTTTTAGATAGGAGTTATCTTAATATAGTATATGGAATGGCTTGTCACTTTGTTTTCAAGGAGAATTGAGCTCACTCTAGAAGGAGCAAAGGAGCATGTTGTTTCATATTAGATCTTATTTTATTTAATTGCTTAGATGTTTGATGTTTGAGGATTTGATTGATGAATGAGTTTCAAGTTAGAATCTTATCATTACGTGAGAGGATAACCAAGAGTCTAAGTTAGACTCTCTCTTTACCTGATTTGATTTGTAATTGGAATTCATCTTTTTGCTTTTATGTTTCAAGTTATTTCATTTAGTTTACACTTATGGATGAATTTTAGTTTAGTCTAGATTAGTACAAGAGATGACAATCAAGAGACTAAGTTAGTATTTCTCTCTTTGAATCTAAACAACAACTAAAGCTCATTCCCTTGTTTGCATTTCAAGTTTCTAGTTTCATGGTTTCCCTATGATACTGTAGGGAAGGACAACCAGGATCTCCTAAGTTAGGAGCCTCTTCCCTTGCATATTATATTGAACCGTAGATAATTTAATTAGACATAGAATTAGTCGCCTACTCCTGCACATATAGTGTTGGCATCATCAAAAGCTTACGAGTTTCCCTGGTCGATAATTAATGCAGCAATTTAAGCACAATAAATTGCCCAACATCTTGGCGCCGTTGCCGAGGATGGTGCTAAGGGATTAGGCATTGGAATTTATTTCAGTATTTATTTTTCTTTAGATAAAATAATTTGTGAGACCTGGTGACAGCAGGATCTTCACAAAGAAGTTTAAGTTTAAGTTTTCTGATGGTTTAGTGTTTAGCTAGTTTTAAATTTCGTCTTTTCAAAACCCCCCTGCATGAATAAAAACAAATCAATCGATAAGTATGCTCTCTTCCTGCGCTTCGTGCGATCAGGAAGATCGGAAAGTCAATTAATTTGGTTCAAATAAAAATACTCTTGCTGGAGACCTAATTTGCAGAAAAACAATAAAGAATTTTGTGAATGAAAAAAATTTAGATGAAATTTAGTTTTTTTAAAAATTATTTTTTTAATAATATAGTATCATATATACATATTATTATTAAAAATAAAAATAAAAAAATAACCATTTCTTTTGTTTTTTCGATATTTTAAAAAAAGAGAGAGAAAAAGGAAAAAAAACTAACTTATTATAACTATTGTTTAATAGTAGGTTTTAATAAAAAGTTGTTGATTTTGTAACTTTAAAAATTTTAACTTAAATACAAATTAATTTTTTTTTTTTTTTAAATTTGTTGTTTAACAAAAAAAATCTAAAGCAATAAAAAATCATCTAAAAAATAAAAAAAAAAATATGTTTTCATATTTTCTTTTTAAATATTTGTTGTTTAAAAAAAAAAAAAAATTCATGTAATAATAATAATATATATATCTGTTATATATTATTATTATTAAAAAATAAATAAAAAAATTTTGACTTTCATTCTTCTGTTTTCATGAACAGTGGAGAAGCAAGAATAACACTGCAACCAGGGTTTTTAGGGTTATGTTGCAGAACATATAAGATTTAACCTCCAGCACCTGAAGATTATCGTTTGAAGCTGAGAATAACTTTATGACAGGGCCACGATCCTCAGCAAGATGGAAGTCTTGCAGCCACTGTAAAGATGCTGGTGGAGCTTTCTAAGTCCCAAGACAGGGTGGCCGGCAATGGCACTACGACGGTCGTGGTCGTTGTGGGAGCGATCTTGAAGCAGTGCATGAACTTGCTCGACAAAGGGGTTCACCCATCATCTCGGAGGCCTTCCACAAGGCTTCAGAGAAGGCAGTCGAGCTCTTGACAGCAATGTCGGTGCCGGTGCAGCTAACGGATCGGGAGTCCCTGGTGAAGAGCGCGAGTACCTCTCTGAACAACAAAGTGACATTTGATGCCCATTCTTATTTTAGACCTCAATCTGAGAAGCCCAGTTGTCAAATTCTCACTTTTCAAGCTCAGATCTACTTAAAACAAAGTAGTCTCGGCATACCCAGAAAAATTTCAAGATGGTATTAATCCAGAGGAGGTAGACGCCGTGATCTCTGCTATTCACCGTGATCTGAGTTTCTTAGAAGCATGGAGCCCCTTTTTATCCCCTTACCATCTTATCATAGTTCAGGACCCTGAGCTTGAGCAGAATGTTGAACTCACAGGAAAGAGTCCGATTTTGTGGGAGGGTACCCATTTAGCCTTCGGCAGGGGGTCCCATGTGCCATTTCATGTGGGATGTGGTTAAATTTTCCGACTTTGATGCGCCCACACAGATTCGGATGCCGGAAGAAAGGAACATTCAATGTGTTGATGCAGCTGCCCTCACTGTGGAAGATTGCTTTGTGGAAATCGGTAAACAAGTCAAGGAGAACCTCAAGGATGCGGATCCATTTCATGCTGCCCATGGACTCCGGTTCCATTTCATTCACTGAGAACGCTCAATCCATCCCGCTTCATTAGCGAGAGCCCTCAAAACTTCATTGATATCATCCCTGGGTGGAAGATTGTATCTCCCATATTTTCTGAATCCTGCTTCCTCCTGGATCTCAGTAGCCCAGGTTTCTCAGAGGGCTTACAAAGATGGTTTGGACCCAAGTGCCTGTGTTTATCAGAATCCTCATGTCCATAGCCCAGATGAATCTTTGCTTCCTGAGACGAAGTGAGCATAAGGAGTCCTCGAGATAAATCCCGTAGTGGGTATTCTTCTATCATACCAGTGGCCATGGCTATGTGCCTACAACCCAAAACCTAGTATAACCCAATAATCCTCTCGTCCTCAACAAAATTCAGGGGTAGGAAACGGGTACCCAACGCGACCATTGCAGGCATCCGCGGAGCCTCCGTCGATGGAAAGAGCGACCCTCCACAACAGCACATGAAATATATTGGAGAATCTGTCGATCTTCTCACTTGTTCGAGCGAAACTGGGGCGAACTGAGAAAATTTCTAGGGTATATTTTGATCTCGGCTTTTCATTTGTCTATGTCGGTAAATCTGTGGGAGAGAGCTATAATCCCGCATTAACAGTAGCAAGACATGGGATTTATTTTATACCTGGAACCCATTCCGAGTGAAGGACCTCCTGTGCCTCTCTCTCAACTTGGTCTTCTCCTTCTTGCTTGCACTGGACTTGGGTTTCATGGGAATGGGCATCGTGAGCGTTGGATTCCTTCATTTGCCAATATTAATGTTTTGTTTGGATTTCTTTTCTATTTTTAGTTTAAATTTGTTTTGTATTTATTGTAAAATATCATATTTATTTTTATTTTTATATTTGGGATTTGTTTGGTATATATTTAGTTATAATATATTAATGAGTGATATGTTTTAATATTTAGTTAATATTTGATTTATATCGTATTAATTATATTAATATATTTAATATGATGGTATTAACTATATTAATATATTCATATATCTGATTGTATTAATATATTAATACTTTAATATAATGCGATTGTATTAACATATTAATTATATTAATATATTAATATAATATATTATATTAATATAGTATGATTGTATTAAATATATTAACTATATAAATATATTATGATTGTATTAATATCTTAATATATTATCTTTTGTTATAAAATAAAAGAGAGTAAACATTGGCATGTGAAGGGTACTAGTATAAAACAACACTTTGGGGCACGAAAATTGAAAAAAAATTAAATAAAAAAAAAAATATTGAAAAAAAAAAATAATATAAAAAATAAAAGAAAATAAAAAAATTCACAAAATTCACGCCGGTTTGAAAATAAAGAATGGAACATTTGGAAGCATAATTTGAAAGAACATTTGATGGATTATTTAAATGCTGACAAACTTGTTTAGAGTTGGCAAATCGATATTGTTGTATGCTTTTATAATGCACTAATCTGCAGGACACAACAAATCTATGATGCCAAACTTTTCGCCATGCACAGAAGTCAGGTGACACAAACAGGGAGTATTACTCTTCATGGTTATTTTCACAAATGGATTGATATTAATATCATGATTAAGTCAATTTTACCACTTTGTCTGTCCTTAATTTGTTTTATTTGGTATGAAATTTTTGCATAAGAATCATGAAGAAACTGGCCATTTCTTCTAGAGCACACTTATGTTTTCTTTGTACCAAGTTTTTTTACAGGTTACAAGACAATCAAGTGATCATAAGGAGATTACATTATGTGCACAATTGGTCTTCCAATGACTAATTTCATGAAACATTCTAAAGACAAATCCATGTCCAGAACCATTATTTTGCACTCCCATTCTGCAAAAGATTTTCCACCAATTGTCCATGTCCTTAAAGCATCCCATCTCCATATCCATTTTTCACAGCAAGAGTTCTTATTCATACACCATGCATTTCCTTATTGTCATTTTTCATGTCATTACCATTCCCCTTCATTTCTGCCAATAACACCTGCTTGAGTCAAAGTCCTAGAGTCTAAATATCATTGAAAGAACACCTAGAGGCTTGCATGCCTTATTGGCAAGTACTCTTGCCAATGAACAATGGGAGTACATTAATATCCCTTGTTCGTTGGATCTTGTAGGTGACTTGACTACGACAAATTTATTCATACCTACCAAGATGTGTTAGGCATCCTGACTCCCATTGGAATCAATGGTGGGAGCTCTTGTGTTGGCTAGGGGCATTCATTAACGGCCACTAAGTCAACAACTTCTTGCTATGTTCGACATCGACACATTTAATCACATAGCAAGATTTGTGCCATCGAGCGTTGAAGACTTGAAGACCCATATTTTGTAGGAGATGAAGCCAATTTCCATTCATTGTATTTCCATTCATTGTATACATTATATTTCACTTGAGGACAAGTCAATAAATAAGGTTGGGAGGAAAATGTAACTTCTATATTTTGTATATCTTCCAAGCCTTATAGATTTTCAGCCATATACAACAAACTCATCATATTCATCATCCAGCAGCAGATACAATTTTCAGCCATGTTCAGCAGACTCCTCGGATTCATCATCTAGTAGCAGAGGATCCAGCAGCCGATATGACAACACAAACCCATCTTTCATCCACAACTTGAAGAAGAAGCTTCAGATCAGAATTGTGGCAGCTGAACATGCATGATTCATCCACTTCCTTAGGTAAGTAAGGTATGATGTTTTCTAACCTTTAATCTTGAAATTCTTTTTAGATGCTAAAATGATGATATTTGGAAAATATTCCACTATTTCACTATTTCCTTTCTCATTTAAAATTGCAAAAAAAAACCATCAGTTGGGGAGGGGGAAATTTCACACTTCATTCTTTCAGCCATATACAACAAACTCATCATATTCATCATCCAGCAGCAGATACAATTTTCAGCCATGTTCAGCAGACTCCTCGGATTCATCATCTAGTAGCAGAGGATCCAGCAGCCGATACGACAACACAAACCCATCTTTCATCCACAACTTGAAGAAGAAGCTTCAGATCAGAATTGTGGCAACTAAACATGCATGATTCATCCACTTCCTTAGGTAAGTAAGGTATGATGTTTTCTAACCTTTAATCTTGAAATTATTTTTAGATGCTAAGATGATGATATTTGGAAAATATTCCACTATTTCACTATTTCCTTTCTCATTTAAAATTGCAAAAAAAAAACCATCAGTTGGGGAGGGGGGAATTTCACACTTCATTCCTTTTCCTCATTCATATTACATCTTAACCCACATAGTCTTCTCACAATAAAAACTACTACAAAATGATGAGCATATGATTGATCTCAACAAAGTAAATAATGATTGTAAACACAAGAACCAACCATTAAAAAGAGATCTCAACAAAGTAAATAATGATTTTAAACACAAGAACCAATCATTAAAAAGAGATCAAAGTAAATAATGATTGTAACACAAGAACCAATTGTTAAGAAGAGATGAAAGTAAATAATGATTGTAACACAAGAACCAATCATTAAAATATGTCAATGCTTTGCAAACAAATAAAAGTTATCCAAAGATGTGCAAAGTTAAAAAGGAAGTCCATGATTGAAAGATGTTTGTTACACAAGAACCAAACATATTCTAAAAGGAAGCTCATTTAAGAATCGAATCAAATAAGTCATTGTAGTAGCTTGCATGAGGACATGCAAGAACTTCAGTTGGGGAGTATGTTGGACTCCAAAAATGGCACTCATTACCATACATTTTTCACCTATGCTTCCATTATTTCGCTCACTATTCATCACCTTGTCACTCCATTTTTCCTACTATTCACCATTAATGGGTCTCATTCATATTTTCCAAATATTGTTTATTTTTAAGCATTTTTGAGAGAAATTCTTGATTAAATATTAGAAAATAATATATTTTACTTTATATATGGAAAGTGGGTTGTTTTGGTGACATGTGTAGGTTCCAAGGAAGCTTCCAAGGCATCTTTATGTGGCCATGAATGATCAAATTCGAA
This sequence comes from Pinus taeda, assembly GCA_000404065.3. Taxonomy (NCBI): domain Eukaryota; kingdom Viridiplantae; phylum Streptophyta; class Pinopsida; order Pinales; family Pinaceae; genus Pinus; species Pinus taeda. Next base: position 6,659 of record APFE030963157.1, on the reverse strand, counting down.
TTTGAAAAGATAAGCTTCATGGAGGAGATCATGGAGGATAGGGTTATGTGTCATCATTGGTTGAGAAATATGTGAGTCAAAGGAGAAAATAGTGGGTCTACATTTATGAGGTTGTTATCATAGTTTTTGTATAAATAGGAGAACTTCCTCCATTCCAAAGGAGAGGACTCTTAGAGCATTGTATCCAATTTATGATGGAATAAAGCTTCATTTGACATATATTTTCATTATGTAGTTTTAGAAATAGTTTTCCATTATGTAGTTTTAGATAGAAGTTATCTTAATGTAGTATATGGAATGGCTTATCACTTTGTTTTCAAGGAGAATTGAGCTCACTCTAGAAGGAGCAAAGGAGCATGTTGTTTCATATTAGATCTTATTTTATTGAATTGCTTAGATGTTTGATGTTTCACGATTTGATTGATGAATGAGTTTCAAGTTAGAATCTTGTTAGTACATGAGAGGATAACCAAGAGTCTAAGTTAGACTCTCTCTTTACCTGATTTGATTTGTAATTGGAATTCATCTTTTTGCTTTTATGTTTCATGTTATTTCATTTAGTTTACGCTTATGGATGAATTTTAGTTTAGTCTAGATTAGTACAAGAGATGACAATCAAGAGACTAAGTTAGTCTTTCTCTCTTTGAATCTAAACAACTAAAGTTCATTCCCTTGTTTGCATTTCAAGTTTCTAGTTTTATGGTTTCCCTATGATACTGTAGGGAAGGACAACCAGGATCTCCTAAGTTAGGAGCCTCTTCCCTTGCATATTATATTGAACCGTAGATAATTTAATTAGACATAGAATTAGTCGCCTACTCCTGCACATATAGTGCTGGCATCATCAAAAGCTTACGAGTTTCCCTGGTCGATAATTAATGCAGCAATTTAAGAACAATAAATTGCCCAACATTTTGGCGCCGTTGCCGGGGATGGTGCTAAGGGATTAGGCATTAGAATTTATTTCAATATTTATTTTTCTTTAGATAAAATAATTTGTGAGACCTGGTGACAGCAGGATCTTCACAAAGAAGTTTAAGTTTAAGTTTTCTGATGGTTTAGTGTTTAGCTAGTTTCAAATTTTGTCTTTTCAAGAACACCCCCCCTGCATGAATAAAAACAAATCAAGCGATGAGTATGCTCTCTTCCTGTGCTTCGTGCGATCAGGAAGATCAGAAAGTCCATTGATTTGGTTCAAATAAAAAAATTCTTGCTGAAGAATTAATTTGCAAAAAGAAATAAAGAATTTTGTGAATGAAAAAAACATTTTTAAATTTTTAGATGAAATTTAGTTTTTTTTTAATTTTAGATTAAAAAAGAAATAATAATAAAATTTTAATAATATGTGTATCATTATATACATATTATTATTAAAAATAAAAAATTAAAAAAATAAAACCATTCTTTGTTGTTTTTTTTTAGTATATTTTAAAAAACACTCTTAGAATATTTTAATTAAAGAGAATACCTCTTTATTAGGTTTTAATAAAAAAAATTGTTGATTTTATAACTTAAAAAAAAAATCCCAACTTCAATAAGAAATAAAAAAAAATTGTTTTTAGTTTGTTGTTTAAAAAAAAATCAATAAACAAAATCAACATAAAAAAGCTATGTTTTCATTTCTTTTAATATTTTCTTTTAAGAATTGTTATTATTATTGAAAAAATTATTTGACTTTCATTCTTTTCATTATGATATGACAAAGAATTCTAGGTCAATGTCATTGCCTTCAAATACTAGTGCCGCAACTGGGGCAGTGGCCATGGGATGATTGAAGAAAATACGAATACATTTTCTGTACAACACATCAACTATTCCCATTCTTAAGCGTCGCTGGCATTGCAATGCTTGTTCATATTTTTGTGAAACTTGTTATGAGATGATGGATGCGGACAGGCTTCCACAGCCACATACCAGAGATCATCGAATGCTAGCAATACCAGAACGATTTCCTACTCGCTTACACCTCCGCCAATGCTCGATATCAATTCCCTGCGAAAGATCTCCTTGTTAAAAACGCAAATGAAGTTATCAGTGTGTACAGCAAAATAATTAATGGGGGGATGTAGCATATGGCTGCATCAGACATCTAGACAATGCAATGCTGCTTTAATTTGTTGCACCGCATTACAGACAATGCAATTGACAGAGGCGTGAAGAACTTGTTGGTGTATATGCTTCGCAGCTTGCACCCTATCTCTGTGTAGAGCTTTATGTGCACATGATGGAGCTGAGGCTAAATGACAGCGTACATGTTAAATATAAAATTTTTCGATCAGCAATGGAGTACCTACCTTTCTTTCCAGGTGAAGCATCAAAGGGTTGTGTTTCAGAAAGTTTTGATAGGGATCTAATGAGATCAAGCGAGGTCAAACCCAGTACACGCCATGTTAAAACAGAAGATCCACGAGGGCATGGTTGGGAAAGATAAGCTAGTTGGCCCTACTTCCTGTTCCCTCTTGCACACGGCTGTTGATTTGGAAAATGAAACAAATCTTGACAATGAAATTAAGTCTTGGTGGATGCCTTAGCCAAGGCATTGGTTGGACAGAAAGATGAGGCATTCTTTGCGGCCAACTCATCTGCACATGCTTCAAGGAGGGCATCTCCAAGAGTGACAAACGAGGTAGTTCAAAATGCTGCCGCAGCATTGAAGACTTCTGACCATCTACGAGCTACGCCAGTAAACATTCGTCTTGATTTCAAGATAAACAAGATTTCAGAGGAAAAATATGTTAGCTCCATCAAGGAAGAAATTGCCAAGGACGCACATCCATCTGTGTCTACTCTCAGAAGTATGCACAAGCTAAAGCTGGAACAGTTCAATGATCCCGAACAGTAAATAACCCTGACGGGCAACGCCAAGAAATCCCTCACTTGCCAATATTAATATTTTGTTTGGATTTTTTTTCTATTTTTAGTTTAAATCTGTTTTGTATTTATTGTAAAATATCAAATTTATTTATATTTGGGATTTGTTTTGTATATATTTAGTTATAATATATTGATGAGTGATATGTTTTAATATTTAGTTAATATTTGATTTATATTAATATATTAATATATTCTGATTGTATTAATTCTATTAATATTATTAATATGAATGTATTATTTGATTAAATATTAATATTTAATCTAATTACCACTGTATTAACATATTACTATCATTAATATAATATATTATATAATATGTATGATTGTATTAAATATATTAAGCTATATAAAATATTATTTGATGTATTAATATCTTAATATATTATCTTTTGTTATAAAAAAGAAAAAAAAAAATTTAACTTTGTGTTAGAAGTATTTATTAAAAAAAAAGAAAAAAACATTGGCATGTGAAGGGGGGGGGCAGTGGTATAAAAAAACTTTGGAGGCACGAAAATTGAGAAAATCATGAGAACAGGATGAAAGAAAAAAAAAAACAAACAAACACACTTTTCACAAAATTCACGCAGACTTGAAAATAAAGAATGGAACATTTGGAAGCATAATTTAAAAAGAACATTTGGTGGATTATTTAAATGCTGACTAACTTGTTTAGAGTTGGCAAATTGATATTGTTGTATGCTATTATAACATACTAATCTGTAGGACACAACAAATCTATGATGCCAAACTTTTCGCCATGCACAGAAGTCAGGTGACACAAACAGGGAGTATTACTCTTCATGGTTATTTTCACAAATGGATTGATATTAATATCATGATTAAGTCAATTTTACCACTTTGTTTGTCCTTAATTTGTTTTATTTGGTATGAAATTTTTGCGTAAGAGTCATGAAGAAACTGGCCATTTCTTCTAGAGCACACTTATGTTTTCTTTGTACCAAGTTTTTTTACAGGTTACAGGATAATCAAGTGATCATAAGGAGATTACATTATGCGCACAATTTGTCTTCCAACGACTAATTTCATGAAACATTCTAAAGAAAAATCCATGTCCAGAACCATTATTTTGCACTCCCATTCTGCAAAAGATTTTCCACCAATTGTCCATGTCCATAAAGCATCCCATCTCCATATCCATTTTTCACAGCAAGAGTTCTTATTCATACACCATGCATTTCCTTATTGTCATTTTTCATGTCATTACCATTCCCCTTCATTTCCGCCAATAACACCCTGCTTGAGTCAAAGTCCTAGAGTCTAAATAGCATTGAAAGAACACCTAGAGGCTTGCATGCCTTAATGGCAAGTACTCTTGCCAATGAACAATGGGAGTACATTAATATCCCTTGTTCGTTGGATCTTGTAGGTGACTCGACTACGACAAATTTATTCGTACCTACCAAGATGTGTTAGGCATCCTGACTCCCATTGGAATCAATGATGGGAGCTCTTGTGTTGGCTAGGGGCATTCATTAATGGCCACTAAGTCAACAACTTCTTGCTATGTTCGACATTGACACATTTATTCACATAGTAAGATTTGTGCCATCGAGCGTTGAAGACTTGAAGACCCATATTTTGTAGCAGATGAAGCCAATTTCCATTCATTGTATTTCCATTCATTGTATACATTGTATTTCACTTGAGGACAAGTCAATAAATAAGGCTGGGAGGAAAATGTAACTTCTATATTTTGTATATCTTCCAAGCCTTATAGATTTTCAGCCATATACAGCAGACTCATCATATTCATCATCCAACAGCAGATACAATTTTCAGCCATGTTCAGCAGACTCCTCGGATTCATCAGTCGATACGACAACACAGACCCATCTTTCATCCACAACTTGAAGAAGAAGCTTCAGATCAGAATTGTGGCAGCTGAACATGCATGATTCATCCACTTCCTTAGGTAAGTAAGGTATGATGTTTTCTAACCTTTAATCTTGAAATTCTTTTTAGATGCTAAAATGATGATATTTGGAAAATATTCCACTATTCCACTATTTCCTTTCTTATTTAAAATTGCAAAAAAAACCATCAGTTGGGGAGGGGGAATTTCACACTTCATTCTTTTTCCTCATTCATATTACATCTTAACCCACATAGTCTTCTCACAATAAAAACTACTACAAAATGATGAGCATATGATTGATCTCAACAAAGTAAATAATGATTGTAAACACAAGAACCAATCATTAAAAAGAGATCTCAACAAAGTAAATAATGATTGTAAACACAAGAACCAATCATTAAGAAGAGATCAAAGTAAATAATGATTCTAACACAAGAACCAATCATTAAAAATAGATCAAAGTAAATAATGATTGTAACACAAGAACCAATCATTAAGAAGAGATCAAAGTAAATAATTATTGTAACACAAGAACCAATCATTAAAATATGTCAATGCTTTGCAAACAAATAAAAGTTATCCAAAGATGTGCAAAGTTAAAAGGAAGTTCATGATTGAAAGATGTTTGTTACACAAGAACCAAACATCTTGTAAAAGGAAGCTCATTTAAGAATCAAATCAAATAAGTCATTGTAATAGCTTGCATGAGGACATGCAAGAACTTCAGTTGGGGAGTATGTTGGGCTCCAAAAATGGCACTCATTACCATACATTTTTCACCTATGCTTCCATTATTCATCACTATTCATCACTTTCGCTCACTATTCATTACCTTGTCACTCCATTTTCCCTACTATTCACCATTAATGGGTCTCATTCATATTTTCCAAATATTATTTATTTTTAAGCATTTTTGAGAGAAATTCTTGATTAAATATTAGAAAATAATATGTTTTACTTTATATATGGAAAGTGGGTTGTTTTGGTGACATGTGTAGGTTCCAAGGAAGCTTCCAAGGCATCTTTATGTGGCCATGAATGATCAAATTCGAATTTGACAAGATAAGCTTCATGGAGGAGATCATGGAGGATAGGGTTATGTGTCATCATTGGTTGAGAAATATGTGGGTCAAAGGAGAGAATAGTGGGTCTACATTTATGAGGTTGTGTTATCATAGTTCTTGTATAAATAGGAGTACCTCCTCCATTCCAAAGGGAGGACTCTTAGAGCATTGTATCCAATTGATGATGGAATAAAGCTTCATTTGACATATATTTTCATTATGTAGTTTTAGAAATAGTTTTCCATTTTGTAGTTTTAGATAGAAGTTATCTTAATGTAGTATATGGAATGGCTTGTCACTTTGTTCCTAGGAGAATTGAGCTCACTCTAGAAGGAGCAAAGGAACTTGTTATTTCATATTAGATGTTATTTTATTTAATTGCTTAGATGTTTGATGTTTGAAGATTGGTTTGATGAATGAATTTTCAATTAGAGTTTTATCAACATATGAGAGGACAACTAAGAGCCTAAGTTAGGCTCTCTCTCTCTATTTGACTTGTAATTGGAATTCATGTTTTTGCTTTTATGTTTCAAGTTATTTCATTTACGCTTATGGATGAATTTTAGTTTAGTCTAGATTAGTACAAGAGAGGACAATCAAGAGACTAAGTTAGTCTTTCTCTCTTTGAATCGAAACAACAACTAAAGTTCATTCCCTTGTTTACATTTCAAGTTTCTAGTTTTATGGTTTCTCTATGATACTGTAGGGAAGGACAACCAAGATCTCCTAAGTTAGGAGCCTCTTCCCTTGCATATTATATTGAACTGTAGATAATTTAATTAGACGTAGAGTTAGTCGCCTACTCCTGCACATATAGTGCTGGCATCATCAAAAGCTTACGAGTT
>APFE030963151.1:44465-59197 GCA_000404065.3 Pinus taeda | reverse complement strand
ATTACAAAAATGAATGATTCTTTGATGATTCAAATGACAAAACCTCCTTTCTATATATAGGAGTCTAAGGAGTCACAATATAACCCAGCCGACCTAACAATATTAATATAAAGGCACAAAAATAACAATAGAGGGATTCTATGGGGCACAGTAACAACAATATGAGGACAATAGGGGCACAACAATATTAACAAGGGATACAACTACAATAGTAATGGGGTAATCACTAGTATTATAGGGACCTAACATGTAACTTCTCCTTCTATCAATCAATAATGTTGTTTGTTCCTTTTCCAATACTTTTGTCTATATCTATGATGAAGGTATGTTAAAATGTTGTCGATTCCATTTGTTTATAATAAATAGATCATATGGTTTGATTGTTGTAATCTTTTGTTTATGTTGGAAGCTACCAATTAAGCGAATTCAGTTTGAGCGGGAGTGACGGGAGCAACTTAAAGGAGATAAAAAGAAGTGAATAATCACAAGTAGGTTCTTTTATCTTATCTGTTTATTGTAGGAAAAGGTCATACATCTTTACTTCAGTTGTTATAAGTGTAACTACCCACTTAGGAAATATATACTTATCCGTAGGTATAAATTCCGTATAACACACCCACCATAGGCTCTATTTCATATTCAATCTCTATAATAGGTCACCCTAAATATACAACTATGATTCTAGAAGGATGAATATCTAAGCCAAGTCTATCACTCGAGGGCGAATGCATGAATATAAGTTACACTTTTGGGCCAAATGTGGCAATGAAATTTCAAAATTTTCTCTTTTATCGAATTAAAGCCCTCAAAATTCATATAAGCATTGTGAATTTTGATTTAGAGTAAATAGACAAATTGTGGATAATTATGTTGTTGACCTAATGGTATTTTTTTGCAAAAATATTTAGTGTCATATAATATGTCAACATTCCATTAAATGAAATGATTGTCCTTGCAATTTTTCACACATCTTAAGAGGTATGTGTGTGTTAACATAACATAAATTTGTCTAAAATACGTGTGTCTATCTATCTATCTACTCTATATATCTATCTTTATATATCTATTATATATCTACTCTATATAGATAAGCATTGATCTACATAGAAAAGAGCTATTTTTTCTATTAAAATTTATTTTTTTATGCAAAAATAATTTTTTTCATTATTTTTCAAAGTTGGCGAAGTAATATTTCAATTGCATTTTGCAGAAACGTGTTCACATAAGTTTTTTTTCCAAATATTTAAATAAATTTAAAAACCAAGAGTACCCTTTTGAAGAGGAATTGTAAAGGAATATAGTGGTATTTTTTGAAAATTTTTCATTATGTATATTTTATGATATTAATTTTTTATTCAACCTCTTTAAAACAGTTTGAATTTTTTTCAAGTGTTATGTTTAAAAGATATTAGATGAAAAATATCATGTGAAAAAAAATTTGAAACTCATATGCTATTGTTTGGAGGATTCCTTCATGAATCTAACATGATCAACTCCGCCACCTAAGGACAAATTAAGCCTTAAGTCTGCTAGGGTACTATTGTAGCAGCTGTAACACCGTCCAAAATTTTGGCCTGCATTCAAATTTCAGAGCCTTCCTTGGTTTTTCCCCTTGATGGTCACAAACACTTGAGCTCATGCCATGAGATATTGTCGAGTTTTCACACCCTTTTCTCTTGATCGATCACTGGTCATCTTTTGGCATGTTGATCACTATGTCATGCTTACGAGTTTGTTCTTGAAATTTTGAAGGTTTTTCTTTGTGTGTATGAGTTTTTTTCACTCTGTCGACATCAGTCGCACTCACACACAAAGTTGTAAACAATGTCGCGCAAGTGTTGTCATGGTTGTTTGAATATATATCTTAACTATTGCACTTGTCATTGTTAACCTTTGAGTCAGTCTCACTGAGCACATGTTATCTTGTTGGTTTGAGGTGTCTTGTCATTGAGTTGTGCTAAGTGTGTGATCACATTTTCATGTATGCACAAGTACACTTGTTTTCACAGTTAGTCAATTTTCCTGAAAATATGTCGACTAGACAACCCTTCATCAACCAGACTCGATCTTAGTGACCTTGCACTGATGCCCATAACTGCGCAGAGATTGAAGCTGTCCTTCGAGCAGCCTACACTGCGCAATTATGGAGATGGTCCAACTGAATGACTCCTGGAACTGTGTATAAGTTTTCCCATAACTTGATACAATCTATGCTTCCTGCAAGATCTCCCATCAAGCCTTCCGCTGGTCAACCAAAGAAATGGCTTGAGTTGTGACCTAGGGTTGTACTGATCTCCAAAATTGCACAAAACTTGTCGAGCCTGATTGCCTGCACTACCTACAAAAACTGCGTAGACATGTGGGACAAGCATCTACTGCCCGTCACTGCACTATCCCGGGAAATTGCACAGATCTTCTAGACAAGCTTCCATGCTAGCCTACTCTACAATTAGCTCAAGAATTGTGTAGATTTTTCTGTCACTTACCCTTCTTTCCCACTCTCCAATCAACCAAAAAACTATGCAAAACTGATAGGTAGGCTTCCCTATTGGCATGATCTTCTCTCACTCAAAAAACTATGCAGATTTGGTTGTCACTTGCCCTTCTATCCTGCTTCGCAATCAGCCCATAAATTGCGTAGTTATGTCTACGTACAGACTGTCTCCGAGTGCCTCCTGCTACCTGCACTGTCTTCCCTGGACAAACTGTACAGATCTTAGTTGGATGAAATTCCGAGTGTTCCCCTTGAAAATTGTGCAAATTGGTCTTGCAGTTCCTTGACAGCTCACATGGCCTTCCACCCAAAAACTGCACAATTCTACCTCCTAGCTAGGTATTTCCCTGTGGATATCATTGCTGTCCCGAATTTCAAAAATATGCCTCCTAGTGACATCGGCGTAGTTTTTCTCGATAGTGTTATGGAGCCTTGCATCCCGGCATGTGCTATGCTCTGTGCAATTTCAGTGCCTTGTCCCTCTCCCAGTCACCTACACTGAAATGAAAAACAATGCATCATGTTAGACTAGGAGATTCTTGGATTTGATGTCGTCTCATAATGAGTGATTGCAGGAACAGGTACATCGATGAAACATGGAACAATGATGAACAAGATGGAGAAGAGGTGCATGCTAAAAGACTTGTTTGTAGTTGAACGAACACATGAAGCACATCGAGCAAGCAAGCAAAAGGGACACATTCACATGCACCATCAAGAAAAGGCAAAGACCATCGAAGACCCTGTGCACTTTTCCATGCAGAGGTGAAGACATATTACACTGAGAGCATACCATCACTCAACAACACAACATATCGACACAAACACCACAATCAACAAGTACATGTTAGCAGTGTCATGCCGATTCGTGCCATGAGTTGTGTCGATCACATCACTACTATGGGCCATACTTCTTGTAATCAATGTAATGTAAAGTGGAAGTCTAAGAGACCCACATTTGAAGTTGAAGAGTCATGTAAAGTCGAAAAGTCATAAGAAGTCAAACAATGATGAGGGAAGTCGAAGAGTCACACAGGTTAGTTACTCCCCTTGACTATATATACCCCCTCATTGTATGAGCAAGGGACTTTTCACATTGGATCCTCCCACATAACCTTGAGATTCTATAGTCTGTTCTTTGAGGAGTGAGGATTGGATCCAATGTACCACTACTCAGACTAGTGATGAATGGTTCAAAAATGTATCTTGGATATTTTTCTCAATTCAGAAGCCTGTCTCAGGCTAGCATGTTTTCACACATGTTTTGTATCTGTTTGTAAGGCTATTCTTTGAAAGTTTGTAATGAATATTTTCTTAACCTATACTAATATAGTTGAACTACTTCGGTTATTTTAGTACTCATGTTGTTGAAGATGTGTTTTTATTGTTTATCACTATTGTCTCATTTGTGTGGACTACTCCACCGGACATTAGACATACCATCTTTGTGTTTTCTAGTTTTAACGACCGTCACCCCATGTGGACTATTCTGCTAGATGATGTACGTGTTTTCCCTTGAACTCTGGTTTTCACGACTGTCGCATCCACTGTGGACTATTCCCCTAGATGCTGGATAGACCCTTGTTGTTGTTCGCATGTGTTTTTCCTTGGATTGGAACTATTCCCTCTCATCAAGAGGCTCACTTTACCTCCCCCCTTTTCACAATAAGAGAACCCAGACAGAGAGTTACATTAAGCATTCACCACGCATAATCACCTCACTTTATTGAAGTTACAAGCATAACACTCTCATGTGATGAACATCAAGGGCTAAGGAAAATCTATAAGATAATGGAAACTGAGCCATTGTACCGGATGACACTCCTACACCAAATGGTGTGAGGTCTATTTGGGACTTCATACTGGGGACATCCCTTGAATGTTGGCAGGTATAGAACTGTTAACATTTCTATTGCTAGAAGGAGGGTCTCCAGTTGTTTATGGTTGAATGTCCTCTCAACCCCATGTATCCATCATCTGGTCAAGGTAGTAACACGAGCTCCCTCTCTCCCACGTGAAAACCTGAAGTTGGTTACTCCTCACCTCCCAGACTAGAACAAGAAATTTCATATCATCATCTTTGCTCTGTCTGTCCCATCACCTGTCAGTTTACCAAAGCTATTGGACCGATTCCAGGAGTACATAATCTTCCCTCTTCATAGAGGAGGCAAGAGACAACACCCACAAGAGTGGTAGTCTCATCTGTTGAAGAAATAATCCTCGCCACTCTTGAAGAGCTGGTAGAAGTTGTTGAGAAAAACGAGGAACCTCCTATTTTCATACAAGGAGAAGAAGTTAACACACTCCTGGGATGAGGTTCTTGTGGAGGCAGTGGAGGAGATAGAGGTAGAGGTGAAACAAAAGATTCAGAGGTTGAACCGTCTAATTTAGAAGAAGAGGAGAAGTACGAAGAAGAAGAGAATTTGGCTCATCAAAATCTGGAATGGATGACACAGGGCCCATTGGCACTCAATAGTGCCTTGCAAAAGATGTCAAGGCACGTATAGAAGCTGTTAATGAAGTATGACCCTAACAGAGTAGTGAAAGGAGAAGACCATCTAGAAATGTTCTACCTACATCTGTAGACACTTGAGGTACGTTACGATGATGTTGCATGTATACTGTTTCCATGTACCTTGGATGGAAGAGCAACTGTATGGCATCACAACCTTCCCGTCAAATCCATTCAGAACTAGGGGATGTTCAAGAGAATTTTCCTTGAAAAATTTGTTGATGACAAAACCCCCGCCATGTTGTTGAAAGAATTGGGTATTCTTAAGATGGAACCGAAAGGGAAAGTGAAATAATTTAACCAGAGGTTTAACCGTATCTTGAACAAGTTAAATGCAGACGCTAAACCTCATGACTCCATCACAGTCGACTACTACATGTCTACACTGCTGACGAACATTACACAATTCATCAAGTGAGCTATGAAACCAACACTTTCAGAAAATTTCCAAGAAGAAATTTATGTGGAGAAAGACCTGTGCGCAATCAAAGTCATTGTAGGTGATGAACCAGTGAAGGACTCCAAAGACATGGGCAAGAGGTCCTAGGTTGCCGTGGGTAAGGTAAAGGAAAAAGGAACAAGTGAAATTGAGACCCTTACTCGTCTCCACAAGTCCTTGACAACTAAAGTAGCAGAACTCAAGCAACAAACACCCGAGACAATAATGAGCAACAGACCTTATAGTTTTGCATGCAGGAAGACTGTGAAATTGGGTAGTAGTAGTAGTCACCTGACTAAATATGTGCCAAGTTCAAATTTTATGTTCCAAACATACCTGATTTCGAAGGAAAACTTCTGTGAGTTCCACCAAGCACGACACTCAGAGAAGACTTGTGCAGATTAGAACCGAGTTATGGGCTCCATTGCTTCAACGATGAATAATAATTTTAACGCTAGTGAGCATGTTCAACCTGAAGATGAAGATGATGAATAAGATGTTACATCTAATGAAGCCCCAAGTTTTGGGCACGTGGTTAACATGTATCAGTGTCTAAACACTGCCCAAAAGAAAAAAATCAACCGAGAAGGAGCCCCCAAAACTAAACAATCAATACAACTTGAGAAGTCAAGCTCCTACTGTAATTGAGATATAAAAAGAGAAGTTCAAGAAAATGATCAGAAAAGTTGACCCACCGGCATTCTCAACACAGAAAACCCAAAGAAATTTTGAGAAGATAGCTACAATGAAAGATATGTCCTTAAGCATCTCACTTCAAAACACTCCACCAGACAGTACAAACACAAGTCTTCCCCTGTAAAACTTGGTGAGTCTTCTCGCTTTGGATTACGGTATTGTTGAAGACATGAAGAAGGCCTGCGTGAACATTTCTCTGTACGAGCTTACCAAACTCACGGGTTAGTGAGATATTCTTTTGTGTGCACTTGGGAAAACTTCCACAAACAATGTTTCCTCTTCCACCAACGGACCAAGTAAGTCTCCCAGATCACTCACATATGTACTCAACGCACTTTGCATGGAAGAAGTGAGCTCACTCTGCCCACCATTTTTTTATCATTCAAAATATTCAACTTCAATGTCCACAACTATTTGGTTGACTCTAGCGCATCAGTCAATGTCATGCCACTCTCCATTGTTAAACAAATCAATGTGAAATGGAGGAGTCCAGTCGCACAGATCATCCAACTTGACCGAACATGTGTACCAGCCATTAGTGAACTTCAGGATGTGATCATTCAGTTATCGTTCGACGGACGAGTTCACTAGTGCATCAACATTGTGATCGTGGAAATCCCAGAAGTATATGGCTTACTGCTCAGCCAAGACTAGTCAAACAAGTTGCAAGGATATTTTGCTATAGACTCGTCACACTTATGGATTCCGTACTAGGGAAGAAAAAACCATATTCAAGTGTTGTCCGAGAGGTATATGAAACACAACGTTACTCCCTCGAATAGTCAGAATGAACCGTTGGCTTTCACATAAATTCTGTTTGGTAATTTATTTTTGGAAATGCAGATGGGATGCTATCTTTCACAGTCGAGCCCCACCCCAATCGATACACAGTTGGGTCTCCTTCCTTGCCCAACTGGTGGAAATGAAACTTGCACAGTAATTTGTAACAATAGTAGTAGTAATGTTAGTAGTACTAGTGTGACAAGCAATCCTTGTACAAATGACTTCTGGACCTTGTGTTTTGATGGATCCAAGCCACTTGGAGTTCGAGTGCACAAACAACACTGCTAAATATTAAGCACCCGTCTTGGGTTTGCACAAAACCCTCAACCTCAATGCTCTATGTTGAAAGTGGTAGGTGATTCATAGATTGTGGTACGACAAGTACGTGACACCATACATTGTGTCTCACCTCGTATTAAAGGTTACCAACAAGAGGTATGGCTACTTATTTCTAATTTCCAATATTTTGATATCATATATGTACCAAGAATGCGCAATGCAGCTGTAGATGCTCTAGAAAATGCAGTTGCTAGGATGACATTGCTTAGAGATATATTTACTCTTGAAATTTTGTATAAGCCATATACCCTGACAACATCACTAATTTGCGTATTTTTGATGATGATGAACATATACTGCATTTCATGGCCAACACTGACATCTTTAAAGACACAATGGTAGATGAATACGTGCACGAGAAGTATCTGCAAGACACAATTGATGACAACAAAGGAAACCCCATCCCCAAGGGCGTGATTTCACTTGAGAAACTCTATGACTTGTAGAAATTCTTCAAAGGACCGAGGAACACCAAAGCTCATAGTTCAACACTAATGCACAAACAAATTAACCTAGGAACAGAAAGATATCTGAAGTTCGTAAATATCGGTACATGTTGCATACGAGAGGGGCGACAATCCTTTGTTTGCATGTTCAGATAGTACCATGATGTATTCACATGGAAATATGATGACTTGAAAACATATGACATGCGAATAATCCAACACGTCATTCCAATCAAAGAAGGGGTCAAGCCATTTCATCGGAAACTTGGAAAAGTCCATCCGTCACTTGAACCCCTCATACATAAAGAATTGACTAAGTTGTTGGATGCTCGGATCATTTACAAGGTTCGTCACTCTACTTGGGTTTAAAACTTAGTTCCTGTAATGAAGAAGTCCGTGGGGATCTGCTTGAGCGTAGATTTCCGAAATCTTAATAGGGCCTTGGAAAAAGATAACTACGTTGTGCCATCTATGGAGCACATATTGCATACAGTATATGGAGTTGAAATTTTCTCTCTCCTTGACGAATTTTTTGGATATAACTAGGTTCTGGTAGTAGAACCTGATAGACTTAAAACTACTTTCCGTACCAAGTGGGGTACGTTCACTTACAGAAGAATGCCATTTGGGTTGGTAAATGCAGGTGGAACTTTTTAGTGCGGTATGGACATCACCTTCCAGGGGCTCATCGGGGAGAGCATGGTGGTCTACCTTGATGATGTGATATTATTTTCAAGAAAGAGGTCATACCACCTACGTCATCTTAAGAATATCTTCGAGCGATGTCGAAAGTACAGGATATCCTTGAATCCCAAGAAGAGCATATTTGCAATGTCTGAGGGGAACCTCCTTGGGCATACCATCGCCAAGAGTGGGATCAAGGTTGATCCAGATTGAGTTTCAACTATCATACAGATTCCTCACCCAGTCAACAAGAAAGCTATGCAGGCCTTCTTGGGGAAGATCAACTTCCTCCGGAGGTTCATCTCAAATTATGTGCAGATTGTTAAACCTATCCAAGATATGATCAAGAAGGATGTAGTATACAGCTGGGGGAAGAAGGAAAAGGATGCATTCACCCATATTAAGTATGTGATATAAGATGAAATTGCACTGTACAACACATATTTAAGAAAATATTTCTTACTTTATACATTCACTTTCGAAAACTCACTCACTAAAGTGCTCACACATAAGGATGAGATGAAAAATGAACATCCCATCTCCTTCATGAGTGCAAGCATGCAGGGACCCAAGCACAACTATCCCACTATGGATAAACAAGAATATGTGTTATACAAGGTGGTGAAATATTTTAGGCCCTACCTATTGAGAAACCATTGCATAGTCTTTGTGCCACACCCAACAGTCAGAGTGTTGCTCATTCAACAAGAGTTCGGTGAAAGACGTGCGAACTGGATGACAGGACTGCAAGAGAATGATCTTGATATCAAGCTAGTTCACACTGTCAAGGGTCATAGTCTCTGCATACTTGCATTAGAAGTAGTATACGCACAAGAGGAAGAAGAAGAGTTCTCTGGTTGGGAGCAAGAAATGGATATGTACAATATAGAGCGAGCATCACCCACTTCGTATGACAACTCTTGGTACAAAGAAGTGTGCTAGTACCTTGAGCGCGACAAAATTCCCTCTCACTTTTCCATGTGATTAGAGGGAAATTCACCTCAAAGTCTTATCTTACTAGTTGGTGCACTGAGTGCTTTACAGAAATCACAACAACGGAATTTTTCTCAGGCGCTTGGAGGCCCAAGATTCAGAGACAGTGTTACGTGACTTGCATGACGAACCAGCGGAGGTCACATCCTGGGTAACACAACTACGCATAAAGTCATAAGAGTCAGTTTTTATTGACCCACATTGTTCAAGAATGCACACGCTTATCCCTGCAAGTGGCCAATTTGTAAGTAATGTGCCGACAAAACTTGAAGATGAGCAGCCCCACTGTAGCCCGTTGCAATGGAAAAACCATTCCAACATTGGGGCTTAGACATCATTGGGGAATTTCCACGTATTCATTGAAGCAACACCACTACATTCTGACTGCTACAGGTTACTTCATGCGATGGATGGAAGCAGTTTCGCTCAAACAATTGAATGACCAGGAAGTCATAAAATTCCTTTAGAAGAACATCGTCTCAAGGTTTGGCATTCCAGTATGACTTGTTTTTTACAATGAAACTTACTTCTCTTCGTTGAAACTGTATGATTTTTCATTGCAATATGTTATTATGCTTAAACATTTAGCTAAATAATACCCCAAGGAAATGGTCTTGCCGAATTTACAAACAATAATCTTATTCGCATCATAAGAAAAACCATTTACTCTGAGCAGTAAAACTGGCATTCCTCTTTGGTGAATGCACTTTGGGCTGACTGAGTTAAATGCAAGCCCTCTCTGAACACATCTCCATACTTCTTGGTATACAGAAAAGAAGCCATCCTTCCACCCAATATCTACTTTCCTATCTCCAGTTATCCCAAGAATCTCGAGGCAAGCCGTGTCTATTGGTTCAAAAAGGATGGACACATTATACAAGTTATAGGAGGAACAAATGAAATCAAAAGAAATTTTTTCACTTCACTAGAATTGTATCAAGAGATGGTTCAATTGAAATTTTGCAGGGAACACTAGCTTTGATGAGGGCGACTTAGTCTTGAAGTGGGATAAACCCCATGAAGAAAAAGGAAAACATACAAAGTCCCAATCCCTTGTGGATTGCTCCATACACAGTTCACGAAAAACTTGGCCAACACACGTATCGCTTGCAATCACTTGATGGGAGGATCAAAAACCTTCTTGTCAATGGCTAAGATTTAAAATTTTATTTTCAGTGATATGGGGTCGTGCCCTGCCTATGTACATAGCATGCTTACTTTTGATCTTTTTTTTTTGGCTTTGTTTTGGTTATCTTGTCATTTTTGTTTTGTAAATAAGTGCTTTCCTATTTTGTGTTCTAGCTTTTTAATAAGTATGTGGCTGAGTTTAAAGAGTCCTGTGACACCACAACACTTGGCCAGTCATGTGTCCATCTTCTCTGTGCATGGTTGTAACTTTTGGTCGATGAAGTCTGGACGAAAAATATGATCCATCTATAAGGGAAGCTCTGGTCAAACCATGAACTTGTGTCCAAACTGGGAAACCCCATACTTGTACTTAGTCTTTTACTCTGTGTGTTCAAGCTTAATCTAACTAGTAGAAATGAAGAAGGGGAAAAATCTAAACGAGCAAACATAAATTAGAGTTCTTACATGCTTCTCTAAAGGAAAAACATCTCCTATTCTCAATAAGTCGGGATTCCTCTTCTGCCCCAAAAATAAATAAGTGCATATGCACAGTCCTCTTTCAAAAAATACAAAGGCAAAAGAAGAGAAGGGCTTCCTGTGGAGAGAATTGAAGAAGGTAATTCCACCAAGGTACTAACGAGGCTCACTGGCAGTGGATAAATGCTTGTGTTATTGCGTGACTCCACCAGGGTATTGTCCAGGCCTGTTGGCAGTAGAGAAACACTAGAGATTAAAACTTATTCTCTACAAATCTTAAGCTTGTGAACTAAACTATTCCCGATTTTGAAACACTTTTCTCTAGCTAAAAATTTTGCAGTGTTTGACTGAGTTGGTACAAGGTGAACCATGTTTGTCCATGGGATAAGTGGTGAAGCCAAAGTAACCTACACAACGAATCAATGATTCCTGAAAGTCCAAGGCCATGTGCTGAAAATGAACTGAAACAGAGATGCTGGTATTCAACTAGTGTGTCACCAAGTGTTGTAGCGACTGCAACACCCTCCAAAATTTTGGCCTGCATCCTAATTTCAGAGCCTTCCTTAATTTTCCCCCTTGATGGTGCAAATACTCTGGCTCATCCCATGAGATCTTGTTGAGTTTTCACACCCTTTTTTCTTTGGTAGATCATTGGTCATATTTTGGCATTTTGACTGCTATGTCATGCTTGCGTGTTTGTTATTGAAATTTTGAAGGTTTGTCTTTGTGTGTATGAGTTGTTTTCACTTTGTCAACATCGGTCACACTCACAAACAAAGTTGTAAACAATGTCGCGCAAGTGGCGTCATGGTCCTTCCAAGACATATCTTATCTGTCGCACTTATCACTCTTAACCTTTGATTTGGTCTCACCAAGCACATGTTGTCTTGTTGATTTGAGGTGTCTTATCATCGAGTCGTGCTAAGTGTGTGATCACATTATCATGTATGCACAAGTACACTTGTTTTAACACTTATTCAATTTTCCTAAAAATATATTGACCAAACAACCCTTCATCAACCAGACCCGATATCAGTGACCTTTCACTACTACCCAGAACTGCGCAGAGTTTGAGGTTGTCCTCCTGGTAGCATTCACTGTGGAATTCTTGAGATGAGCTAGCTGACTGACTCCCAGAACTGCACATACGTTGTCCTAGACGTTGATCCAGTCTGTGCATCCTACAAGATCTCCCATCAGGCCTTCCACTGATCAACCAGAGAAATGACTTGAGATGTGACCCAAGGCTGTACTGATATCTGAAATTGCGCGGAACTTGTCCATCTTGACTATGTTGCACTACCTGCAGAAACTACACATACATGTGGGACATGCATCTGTTGTATATCACTGCATTATCATGGGAAATTGCACAAATCTACCGAGTAGGCTTCCCTACTGGCCCGCTCTGCAATTAACTCAGGAATTACGCAAATTTGTCTATCACTTGTCCTTCTTCCCTGCTTTGCAATCAACACAGAAACTACACAAAACTAACAAGTAGGCTTCCCTGCTAGCTTGCTCTGCTCTCACTCAAAAAACTGTATAGATCTGGTTTTCACCTGCCCTTCTGTCCTGCTCTACAATTAGCCCAGAAATTGCACAGTTATGTCTGGGCCTGAATTGTCTCCCAGGATTACGCAATTTTGACTAGCAGCTCCTATAGCCCGATCTTGCCCTCCTCTGGAAAACTACGTTGATTTTTCTTCCAGTGCCTCCTACTGTCCACACTGTCTTCCCCGGAGAAACTAGATAGATCCCAAATGGATGACCTGCCTAGTGTTCCCTTTGAAAATTGTGCAGATTGGTCCAACATTTCTCGGACACCCCACCTGACATTCCTCTTAGAAACTCTACAATTCTACCTCCCAAATGGGTTTTTCCCCACAGATATCATTGCTATCCCAGATTGTGCGAATCTGTCTCCCATTGACATTTGTGTAGTTTTTCTCAATATCTTGGCCTGTGATGTGCTCTGCACAGTTTTAGTGCCTTGTCCCTGTCTTGGTCACCTGCACTGAAATGAAAAATAATGCATCATGTTAGACTAGGAGATTTTCAACTAGGAGATTTTTTGATTTGATGTCGTCTCGTCATGAGTGATTGCAGGAATAGGTACATCAATGAAACATGGCACAACAATGAATTGAATGGAGAAGAGGTGCATTCTAGAAGACTTGCTCACAAGCAAACGAACACATGAAGCACATCGAGCAAGTGAGTGAAAGGGACACATTCACATGCACCATCAAGCAAATAACAAGACCATCAAAGACCCCACGGACTTTGCCATGCAGAGGTGAAGACATATTACATCGAGAGCATACACCATCATTGATCAACACAACAACTCAACACAAACACCACAGTCAGCCAGTACATGTCAGCAACGTCATGTCGAGTGGTGTCATGAGTTGTCTCGGCCACATCACTACGATGGACCATACTTGTTGCAATCAATGTAATGTAAAGTGGAAGTCCAAGAGCCCCACATTTGAAGTTGAAGAGTCATGTAAAGTTGAAAAGTCATAGGAAGTCAAACATTCATGAGGGAAGTTGAAGAGTCACAAGGGTCAGTTACTCCCCTTGGCTATATATACCCCCTCATTGTATGAGCAAAGGAATTTTCACCTTGGCTCCTCCCACATAGCCTTGAGAGTCTGTAGTATGTTCTTTGAGGAGCAAGGAGTGGCTCCAATGTCCCACTATTGGGACTAGTGATGTATGGTTTACAAATGTGCCTTGGATCTTTTTATTAATTCAAGAGCATGTCTTAGGCCAACACGTTTTCACGCATGTTTTGTTTCCATTTGTAAGACTATTCTTTAAACGTTTGTAATGCATGTTTTCTTAACCTATACTAAGATAGTTGAACTACTTCGGTTATTTTAGTACTCATATTGTTGAAGATGTGTTGTATTTCTTATCACTGTTGTCTTGTATGTGTGGACTAATGTGTTGGACATTAGACATACCATCTTTGTGTTTTCCTGGTTTTAATAATTGTCACCCCATGTGGACTATTCCACCAGATGATGTATGTGTTTTCCCTTGAATTTTTGTTTTCACGATTGCCACATCCATTATGCACTATTCCCCTGGATGTTAGACACATCCTTGTTGTTGTTCACATTTGTTTCTTCTTGGGTTGGGACTATTCCCTCTCATCAAGAAGCTCACTTTACCTCCCCCCCTTTCGACAGTAGGAGAACCCGGACATGGAGTTACATTAAGTACTCACCAGGCACACTCACCTCGCTTTCTTGAAGTTATAAGCATAACACTCTCATGTGTTGAAAAACAAGAGCTAAGGCAAATCTCTAAGATAATGCCAACTAGGCCATCATACTAGCTGGGAATCCTACACCAAACGGTGTGAGGTCTAGGTTGGACTTCATACCGGGGAGATCCCCTAAATGTTGGCGGGTTTAGCACCGTCAATAGGTATAAAATGGTGTTGCAGGAAATTTTGAAGAAGGGGTGCTAAAATTGTGGATTTTAGAACGTAGGAGGCTCGATCGAGCATTTAAATTTCAAATTCCAATAGCTTGATCAAGGGTTTCGTTAACCCTCGATCAAGAATATATGTGGTTAACAAGGGCTTGATTGAGCACTATGGCTCGATCGAGCTACACAGCTTAATCAAACCTCTATAAATAATAATTTGAATGATCTAAAATTAAGCTTTTACCACATTTTATAATTCCAAATTTCATTAGAATTTTTGTTATTATGTCATGT
>APFE030963151.1:6370-35311 GCA_000404065.3 Pinus taeda | reverse complement strand
AGAATCCTATTGGTTAAGGATTTGGTCATGTACAGTTTCTCCAGTTTCGTCCACAAACCAGCAGCTGTTGTCTCCGACACAATATTAAACAGGACATCGTCCGCCAGGCATAGTCGAATGGCACTTACAACTCTTTCATCCATTTCGTCCCACTCATCGTCTGTGATGTTGTAAGGTTGTTTGGATTTACCCATCAATTCCTTTACCACACCTTGTTGGACAACCAAGTCATGCATTTTCACCTTCCAGATCTCAAAATTATTCTTGCCATTAAATTTCTCAATTTCAAACCGGGCACTCTGAGTTTTCGCCATTTGTATCAACAAAAAACACAATAATCTCCAATATCCAACCAGCAATAAAAAAAATTGCCTATGCCTTTGATTTTACACAAAAAATCTGCCTATGCCTTTGTACTTATGCCATTAAAAAAGAAACTACCCTTTTCAAAAAAAAAAAAAAAAAACTTTCGTTAAAGGTCAATTCCTTAACAAATACCACTGAAAACTAACATTTTCTTATTTAGTGAGAGAGCTAGAAAAAACATCTCCATTTAGAACTATTTGATCATGTATATCGAGACATATTGCATTGGAATGACTCGTAGGGAGGGCATCACGAAACGTTCTTAATTTATTTGTGGAGAAGCACAACCGCATATCGAATTGAAATAATATTCCAAAACTCAGGCAAACGAAATTAAATTTTCCAATCTGATTAACTGTTGGCAACTCTACAATTGGCGTGGACTCCTCCCTGGGTGCCAATCAATACGCTAATCTCTCCCATTTTTATCATTGCAGCAGCAAACTTTTTTCTGCCACGCGACCAAGTTATAAGACCCCGAGTTTCCCAAGACAGTGGATTTGAAACACTCTGGAAGATAAGTATAAACAGGCGAGAAATGCTCGATTGGCGAACCAGTCATCTCGCGTGGTACCTGGACTAGTATTTCAGGCAGAAATGGGTGTCTTTTGCGGCAAATACCAACAAAAAATCCAAACCTTTTCGATACTGAACACAACCCAACCCTCTTATACCAATTTCACGCACAGCAGATACCAATTTCACGCACAGCAGGTATCAATTTCACGCACAGCAGGTATATAAAAAACAGACGGTTTATAGAAAAAACGCAGCACTAGCAATATTTAAAAAACACGCACAGGATCCACGCAGTTCAACATACCAATCATTTAACGTGTATTTCTTGTAGAGCCCCACTCCAGCGACATGCTCTCCAATTTCTCCAGCAAAAGGCAGTGCGCTCTCCACGCACCAACAGCAACAGCAATACACCCCTTCTGCTTCAAGCTCAGCTTTTCTCCAGGCAGCACCTCCAGCACCTCCAACATGCTCTGATACCACTTGTTGGATCAGGTGCACAGCAAAACTAAATTAAACACACAGCATAAGCACATATGACACAGTATTTAACGTGGTTCACCCAACCAATCTAGGCTACGTCCACCAAACATAGGCATCAGGAATATATTAATCAAATTGGAGATTACATCAAGAAATCCTCACACTCTCTTAGCAAATCATCCGAATGATTGCCTGTTAATATACATAGAGAATCTAACGGCCTCATACTCCCTCACATCAAATATAGGAGGCATTAACTCCCTCCCAACAACCTGGAGCTAATCTAGGAACTGAATCCCTATTGGTTTCATCAGCTGAGATTTTCCTATTTTGTACAAACAGAAAATCTCAAACATTAAGTCCAAAAGTATAAAATAATACAAAAGGGATGATTTTTCGATAGTTTTAACAAGCCGACAAGAGAACAGCGCTCGTTTTCTTTTTGTGTAATAATCCCTCAGGTCCAAAAAGATTAAAATCTAGAGGAGGGATAGCACTCCCGGTAGCTTTAACGATCTAGAGAGGCCAATCGCTCGGCAATATTTTATTATTTTACGAGTCAGATGAAAAGAGCTTAAAGGAGACTCGTTTTTTGAGACATGAGTGATAATTTCGGGTAGCAGCTGATTCGAGGTAAGGTTTGGAATTTTCAAATCACAGCAGTGTCGCAAGGATGGCTAACAAGATCACTTGTCACAGATGTTCCTCAAAAGGGGTAAACAATCAAATGGAGGCATACGATCGGCTAAAATAGAGTGGAGGTGATGATGAGAACACGACCAAGGCTCAAAAGCTGATTATAATGTGTTCACAATGGTTATTTACCAGAGATTGGTTCATTTTTTAATGAGCTTAAACTCTGGGGAAACATTTTCTCATTGCTTAGGTTTAATTTTTAACGAGCTTGAACTTCACATAAAAACTGCTCGTGGTCTGGTTTATTTTTTAATGAGCTTGAACCATGTGACAACATATGCTCAGATTCAGTTTCATGTTTACACAAGCTTGAAACGAAAAACTATGCTTGTTATAAGTTCACATGCCCCTAGCATAATAATGCAAATTGAGGTGCATGCTCCCCAAGCTTCATTGCATTGAAAACGGTGGTTGGAATGAAGGTTTACCTTCGAGATATTTGAAAGACTCGACTTGGATTTGGAAAGGGAGTTGTTTCATTTTTTAATGAGCTTGACACAGTAAAAGAACTATCCTCATTACTCCTTGTTTCATTTTTTAATGAGGTCGACACGAGATGTGAACCATCCTCGGAATCCACCGTATTTACAGTATTTGATAGAAAATAAAAAACTGAAGGATGATTAAGGTCGCTGGAATAATCTTTGTGGTAATCCGGAAGATGGGAACAATGGTAGTAATATTCCCATGGTTCCTCTCGTATCATCATTGATTGAATGATTCCTTCGTCTGTAGAATGTACATGCGACCAAGGATCTGAAGAGGTGCCATATTCCTTAGACCTATCTATCCAGACACTCGATGAGCATTGATTTGGGTTGGCCCCCCAGGCCAAGAAAATTGATTGCTACAATATTTCTAAAATGGTGATGATCCATGCTGATAAAATGTTCAGGAATCTTCCGAATCTTTTAGATATAGAAGATATCATATTGCAGGTTTCCACTGTGGTCACTTCTGCTAGATTACTCGGAGGCGGTAGGGCAAAAGTCCCCATTAAGGAAGGGTCTTTTAGGAGACCTACTCCGATATTTTGAAGTGATTGTGAGCTTCCATGGATCAATGGAATGCTTCCCGTAACTTGTGAACTGTTGGGGAGGAAGGTTTGTTGATTAACGATTGTAATTCCTCCTTGAAAAGGAAATGCAATCTTTCTAAATTATGTTGACACAACAACAGCCATAGCATAAATCCAAGGCCTTCTGAGTAGGATGTTGTAATCAAGGTTTCCATCGATAACTTCAACATCAATTTCTACTGTTTTCCCCCCAGTTCAACTTGCAAGTTACTTAAAATCCCATATGGAGTGTATGTTCGTCCATCGAATGCTTTCAACGTCGTTGACGATCTCAACAAAGGTGGTGAGCCCAAAGTTTTCCAACAACTCATCAACATAATACATGTAGATGCTCCCTCATCAATAATCGTTCGATGAATAGTTTTGTTGAGGGCTTTCACTTGAATGAGGAAAGCAAGTTGAGCTGGTAATTGAGGGTCGTATCCTTTATGATTAAAGGACACAAGATTGGAATCTGTTGGGTCAATCCCACCTATTGCTGATAATAGAGCCTGCTTTTGGGAGGGGCAATTTTGCAGTACCTCAAGTGTCGACATAGCAGACGACGATTGGGCCAGGTCCTCTACTATATTATAATTTTGTGCTGCTCTGGCACGAGGATTAAATGTCAATTTTTGTACTACTCCCTTTGGCAGCTTTATCGTTAGCTCAGGAATGATGGGTGGCACAACTTCGGTCGAAGTTGTCGTCGAACTACTAGGTTGATCAGTAGCCTTGTTGTTCGACAGCTGTGGATTCCCATAATCTTTATTCTTTGTCGATATCAAAGCATCATTTTACTGTTTTGAAATGGACAACATAAGCACTTGGGATTGGGAAGCATTTTGATTAGCAACCATATTGGTTCTCGGGTTTGGAAACGGATTAGCCAATGCCACTGAGGTTTTTGAACTCTTAAAGAGTTTCTTAACTTCAGCTTTATGTGGACAATCTCTCGTCCAATGATCCTCATCACATATAAAGCATGGATGACTTGGTTTCATATTTCCAAAAGGGTTTACAGAAGGTTTTTCAGGAGATGACTCATCCTGCTTCTTCTTTCTCCCTTTCTTTTTCTTCTTGCCCCCTGGTTGCTTCAGTTGTTTGCCCTTGTCGGTCGACATGGCATTTACCTCCAAGACGAGAAGTTCTTCATTTGCATTTTGATCAGAAATCTTACAGGCTTTCTTAGATGTAGCCTTTGTCGATTTCGTGCTTGTCGTACCTATCACGCCATCGTCGGCATGAGAGTCCTTGTTCGATTTAATAGGAGGAGGAACGGAAAATTCTGGTCTTGGAGCATCAGGGATTTTGTCGTAGAGTGTGCCAGACTAAGTATAGATCAAGTCTAGATATTGCGCGCAAGCAATTAACTGTTCTTTAGTGACGACTCCTCCCTTTGCCACATCTTTTATAATAGAAGGTAACAAAGACTTTATAAACCATTCAGCTAGTAGCTGATCAGGGACATATGTTTTTACCATTCTACGATGACGTCGCCACTTATGAATATGATCGGATATGTGAGTGGCCGTCATTTGTTTGAAATTGGTAAGAAGCTCTGTTCCCATTTCGTACCTTATGGGTAACTGAAAATGGGTTAAAAAGGTTGTGGCTAGGGACTGAAGTTATCAAATGAAGCTCTAGGCAATTCGATATACCATTTTGCTGCGGACCAGTTAACGTTCACTGAAAAAGGCAAAGCCTGATCAAATCATCATTAATAGTGTTTGATGAACACCACAGGTGAAAGGTCATCACATGATTCGACGGGTCTTAACCCGAATTTCCATTAAATTTAGGAATATTTAATGGAAGTTTATGTGGAATCGCTGGCCACTAAGGGGTGTAAGCAATTGGATTATTTGTTAGTCGATTTAGATCCGGTAACTCTAAAGTCGCCACAAAAGGCAACTGTTGGTTCAGGCTTGGCAAAGCATACCCAAGATAAGATGGAATTTCCTGAGCAATTGGTCTTTGCATACCAGCATAATGCATTTGATGCTGGTAACTTTGGTAAGGTTGATGGGCATGACCATTATGATATGATTGATGTTGACCATTTTGAATATACGGCTTCCCATTGCTTGCAAAGACTTGTTGTTCAGATCCTTGGTGAGCTTGTTGGAATTGCGGTTGTTGGTAGTGTATCAGCCATGGTTGTGAAGCCATGAGTTGTTGCCCAGTACTAACTGTTTGATCAAGATGAGGGGTAATGGTCCCCATTTGAACCTGGGTCATTCCATTAGTCGATGATGGTGGTTGTGTCGCAGGGACAAGAGGTTTTTGTATTACGACCTAAGAAACCTGAGGTTGGCATACAACAGACAACTCTTGTACTTGCGACACCGTCATGATAGCCGGTGTAGTGGGGATATTTGACACATGTAAACTTTGTTGCATCAAGTATACAACTCTTGGTTATTGAGGCAGTATTGGCACCCAACCGCTAGATGTAACTCTAGCATACCCTGAATTTTGTTGTGAACTCTCATATGGTTGTTCTCCCAGAGGAAACAATGAAAGGGTATACTACCCTCCATGCGGCAGTAACCTAGTCCTCAAAGGAATGATTTGCCTTTGGGGATCGGTTTGCCCAAATTGACACTGCGAAGGATCAATTTGTTGAGACTCAACATAAGATTTTCTAGATATTATTCCAGACGAACAAATGGGAACAGTCCATACTGTCGAAACAGCCCCTGGATGGACTCCATCCAACGATTGAGAGCTAGTTGGGACAGATGGTACTCCAACGAACATTGTCGAAATAGCAGCAGGAAGTTCTGTTGCTGTTGTGTTCGATAACACAGTCTTAGATGTCGATGGTTGTTCAGACATATTTAGTCTATCCAAAAGATTCCTCAGCGATTCTTCAGGAACTCCCGATGGCGGTAGACTAACTTCTGATGAAGAAGGATATAGGGTGATCCCAGCTCCAAATTGTGATGGAGCGTTAGATGGAGGATCTTCCATAATCTCTTCTAGGGCAATCAATCCAGGTGGAAGAGGTAGACCATCAGGTCTGTAAAATATTTTTGGTGTTGAAGAAGTTATAGGTTCTGCAGCAACTAACGTCCGGAGAGTGACACCTTCCGAATCAACTGTAGATGGAGTCAGTTCAGGAATAGAAGTGCTTACCATCACACTAGGATCAATTGTAATGTCCTTTTGTGGCTGCGAAAATTCTTCTGTAAAGGCAGGGATACCAGAAATGTCCGGAGTGACCGGGGTCTCTGAGGATGTCGGAGTACTTGCTCCAATCAAACTAAGGGACTTCGATCCGGTCAAACGAGTTCACTTTGTCTGGAATGGTTTCATTTCCGAAGTCAACGACGATTGACTCGTAAGCCTCCGCGAACGACGGGGTTTTGATTGACTTTCTTCCACGATTGCAGATTACTCGATCAACTCAAAATAAAAGGGGAAAATGATTATGAATTAAATGAATTTTAGACGCTTTGACACAACTTGTTTTTTCAATTTTTAAGAGTCGAGAAAAAACAAAATATGACTCTAGTCGCCTTTGATTTTTAATGAGCTTGAAGTGACAAATGATCAGATGGACCTTTTCCTTTAAGGAGTTTGAAAAGGAATGAAAGACACTATTCTGGGAGTCTAGACAGAGGGATTACCGAACCAATCACAAAACTGCAGAATACTTTTTATGGTATGACAGTCAATCTTCCCGAATGTTGTGTTCAGTGCATTGCGATCGATAGGGCGGCAGACACAACTTCCTAAGGATAAAGGATATAGCCTATTGTGGTCTCCCAATATATACTCGACGGTACGTGGGAGCACAAGTCCTTACTAGCACTTGTCGTCTCAAAGAGGAGGAATCACCCAACCAACAATGAAAGTGATAGTTACTAGGTTTTATGACGCCGGAATACGTCTCTAGCCTAGACTTCTAAATGTTGTGTGTTAGGTTCCAAAGCATTTTTATGTTCATTGAATTTATTTTACAGTTGATCTTGCTTAAGAAATTTTCCTTTAAGGTTCACCGGGTGATGTAGATATATAATTCCTAAAATTTAATCTATGATGATAAACAATCGTTTAATCTTCTTTTGTAATGAAAATCCTAGCTACTACGGAAAGAGAAATGTGATTCTTTCAAAATAGAGCACAAAGCACACAGTAGATGCACTGTCCTAAATCAAACCAACAAGCAGTCTAAATGCAAATGCACATGCATGTATTTGTTTTTCGCTTTCTTAATGTGTGAATGACAAAAAAAACGTTGAGTACAAACCTAAATTATCTTTTTCAAAGCGACAATACTAACAAATTTCTCTTCAAAACGAAAGGAAGATAATGACAACACTTTGCAATTTCGAATTGAAAATTGTTTTCGACACTTGAAAAAACTACTATTTCAAATCAAATACAAGAGTAACAGTATAATCGACCATCAAGAACAATAGGATTCTCTTCTATGACTGAAAATGACACTTGCGACACTTCCAAATCAAGAAACGATAGTCCGATTATGCTACTTCTTTGTAAAAGAGAACTAAAAATGGCACACAATACACAAAAACATTCACAGTTATTTGCACAATGGAGGTGGAATGATGGAAAGAAAGGGGGTTTCCACAGTGGTATACTGATCACAGACAACAAAACTCCTGAATAAAGTTGAAGAGAGTGAACAAAAAACCAAAATCTGGAAGCAGAAGAGGTCTTGTCTGATCAACACACCTATAACATAGGGAAAGTGCGATGCAACACACCTACTGCACACGGGAGGTGCGATGCATCCAGATTCCTAAGAAGAGAAAGTGGGATGGTCTAGGGACAAGACTTCAACTTGGCTCTGGTCACAGTTTGCAGCTTAGTTCAGGGGTTTAGGCTGAGCAAATGATAGTCAGTAAATGCAAATCACAGGGGATGATCTAATGAGGCTACTTGAGCCACCACCAGGAAAATTAGGATGTTTGCAAATTAATTATTCGATTTATAAACAAAACCCAGAGATAGACTGAAGCAGCATTGATCTACTTTGCACTTGCATAGCAAATGCAGTTCAAAGGCTAGCTAGCTTGACTTCAGGCTATGTTTGTAAGTTTATAAATCAAACAAATATAGAGAAGCAAAAAAGCTATTCGCTCCCCAGCGGAGTCACCATTTTGTTATCGGGAAATCTAGTGTCCACTCGGAGCTGCTAGTCCCACTAAGACGGGTAGCTATCTTAGAAACAAACAAACCAAAACTAGTTTCGCTTTCCTTTATAAGAAGTAGATAAGAGGGGAACAAAGGACACCAACCTCAGTCTTGCGCTTGGTTTCTTGCTTGGTTCCTCTCCCTTCTGACAGATCTTTGCCGCTCCTTCTCCGCTTACCCAGCTTCAGAGAGCACCTGTGGAATCAAAGCAGCATAATACTATCGAAGAACAGAGATCTACAATCATAAACAATATAGGCCTAGATATATATTGACCAAACAAATGCATATATTATCTAACATACAAGAATGTGGAGGAAAACTTGAATAGCTTTATTAATATCAAAAATAGGAAAGAGGATTACAACTAATTGCTCTAACCCAACGTCATCCTCTCAGCATGAAAGCCCTTCTTCACCTCATGAAAAGCTTAGATCACCCAACACTATGATATTGCACCAGGAAACCGACAACACTTCCTTACAAGATACAAGATTCCAGCCTCTGGATCTCTGTGATGAGGGATCCATATATAGATTATTGCACGGGGGTGAGTCAACTTCTAAGATTTTGATTAGTGTCTTCTCTCTGATAGTTATTGATTCCACTTGGAGATTGATGATCTCTTACTCATCCCTGGGCGAATTCAGAGAGGCAAGTGTCACAGGAGAAGTTTCTGGAAGATTCCATGATCATCCACCTTGCAAATTGTCTCTGCCATTTGTCTACTCTCACCCATTGTACCCTACAGAAGGGATTTCAACTATGCATCACACTTTTTACTCTGAGCAAGTGAGATGCATTGCACCCTCTGCACTAGGCAGTCTGTATGGTCCAGTTTTGACCAGTTCTGAGCAGTTTTCTATGGAGAACTTCTGGGAGATGATGTAATCAGCTGACCATGTTCCTTTATGGTGTGAAGCAACACTTTTAGGGACTTAGAAGCCCTTGGTTTATGGACATGTATGATTGGGGTGCAGTGCCCAAAAATGTCTATAACAGATATGGAGAAAAAATGTGTATGTTTGCATGGTGATATAGAGAGAGGAAGTAGGAGATACATAGGGAAATAGAGATATAGATGGAAGGGGGAGAGAGTGAAGAAGAGAGAGACAGAGGGAGGGAGGGAGAGATAGATGTATATGAAGAGAGAGTGTGTGCGTGTGTCTGGGGGGTGAGATAGAGAGAGAAATAAGGAGATATGGAGGGAGATAATGATATAGATAGAGGGGGGAGAGAAAGGGAAGAAAATTTCTTGCAAGAGATGCATTGATTTCAATGTATAGATGTTGATTTCTAATCCTATTTTATTTTTTGCATTAGATGTATTAAATTTTGTGTGGATGTTGATTTATAATTCTATTTCATTGCTTGCATTAGATGCATTAATTTCATTATTTATGTTAATTTCTAAGGTTGTTTGATTGAGCTTGCATTAGATGCATTGATTTCATTGTAGATGTTGATTCCTAATCCTATTTGATTGCTAGCACTAGATGCATTGATTTCAGTGTAGATGTTGATTTCTAATCCTATTTGATTGCTTGCAACATTAGATGCATTGATTTCATTGTAGATGTTGATTTCTAATCCTATTTGATTGTTTGCATTAGATCCATTTATTTTAGTGTAGATGTTGTTTTCTCATCTTATTTTATAGCTTGCATTAGATGTGTAAGCACAATTTTTTTATTGACAGAGTGAATTATGACTAAGCTTTTGTAGATAACCACAAACAAATAAAATTGAATAAAACTTATATATGTAACTTTTACATCTCCACATATTTTAAAATTAAATATATAACTTATTTCAATCATATTTGAGTTTTTAAAAATTGAATAAAACTTATTTCAATCCTATTTGTTTTTTTTAATTGTACATTGCGATAAGAAATTGATTGAAATACTTAAAAATGTTGTCCATGCAATGGTATATGGTTAGGTCTCAAATATATATATATATATATATATAGATTATATATATATATATATATATATATATATATATATATATATATATATATATATATATATATATATATATATATATATGGATGACTTTATAATTCAAATAATTTGTTTTTAAAATCGAATTGTAATAATATACATGTTGATTTCACTAAAAGACACTTTCTACAAGCCAATATGAAGCATGATTGGAATTATTTCCATGTTCAATAGTAAGTTGATACATGATATATTTTGGTTCATTTTAAGTATCAAAGTGACTTGCATCATAACTTAAGTTTGTACTTATTTTCTTAGTATATGAACCTATAAATCAAAATTGAACATATATTTTACTAATAAAAATTAACGAACTAATTTTAACATACCCATAAACTTCAAAAATTAATGAGCATCCATTAACATGATTAATACAAATCCATAAGCTAAAATAGTGAATAAATGTATCAATAAACTATTCATATGAAAATTTATACAAATTACAAATATCACATGAACATCCATAAACTGAAATAATAAGCATCCATAAACTAAAATAATGTCCATGATGTACATCCATAAACTATCCATGTATGAAAATATACAAAGTCTGTATCACACATGTGAATGTGCCCTACGAAATGAGCCTGAAAATATACAAACTATGACACCCTAACTACCACCAGAAGTCCTATATGAGTTTTGTCTCACAAAGTAAGTGTCCATAAGATGGTACTGAAATATAACACATTCAAATTCAAACTAATTAGATCAATATTTGTACAAAATAAAAAATATGGAAATAAATGAGTTTGAACCACATTTTTAGTTACATATACATGTATCTACTAACCTTAGTCGAGTCCAAATGTAAGTCAGACTGCATTGACGAACCCACATCATCAGTGCATCTAAACCCAACATCCCACTCATGTCTTCACATAACAATGACATCAATGACACTCTGCATATGGGCCTGTGTACACAATGGAAATGAAAAATTATAATTAGTATACAAATTAATTAGCATATATGTGTAACTTAAAAAAATAAAATGTTGAAACCTTAGGAATAAAAAAGTTTACCTCAACTGTTGGTCCACGTGTTGTACATAGAGACTCTCCTCCACCTTAGTGAACATATAAGGTGGAGGTGGAGGTGGAGGAGAATCATGGAAAGTTGAGGATAGCCTAGCTGATCAATTTAGCCCTCAGATGACCTCAAAAGCTCATCCATGTAGCTGCGATTTGTCTACATGTTATCATGAACTTATTAATATAAATGTAATATAATACGAACTAGAATTTTTAGTATAATTAATTATGCATAATTTGATGATAAGAATCAAAAGTTTCATATAGCTGTGTACCTGGTGTGTGCCACGCAGGCCATGCACCCTCCAAGTCTCATGAATGAAATCACAATACATACATGTATATGTCAAAAGCCGGTCAAAGGGTAAAGTCGCAAGAAATACATCGTCATATAAGGGCACTTGTAGGTCATGAGGCAATGGTGGTGGTCTCCTAATCTCTCCATCCAATGCAACATGCGCACTAGCCAACGATGTATGCATGCTATCTACAATAGTCTCCCTAGTCTCGCCATTGAATGGTGATAACTCCTCTAACTCTATCGGTAATACCAAGCTTCAAGACAGTAGTGGCCATTAGAGGAAATTTTAGCCTAAAAGTGCCCATGAAATTTTCACGTAATTTCCATATCATACTATGTAAACCAATCAAAATCCTTTAAATTTAAAAAAGGTACATGTAGATATTTTGGAGGGAAAAGAAGAAAAACTACTTTTTTTTTTTAATTGTATTTTTGGCTTTTCTCCTTATATGTTTACTAAAATTTCAAGTGTAGACACTTGTTGGTTGCAGAATTATATTCTACATCCAATGAGTACCCATTATGCATACTTTTCAGAAGACACACATTTATAAAAATTGAAGATACATTAAAAATGCGTGTTGAACAAGTTTTCTTAATGTATCTTTAATTTTTATCAATGCGGGTCTTCTCAAAAGTATGAATAATGAGTACTAGTTGGATGTGGACTTTAATTCCACATCCAACGAGTGTCTACACTTGAAATTTGAGTAAACCTATAAGGAGATAAGACAAAAGTACAATTAAAAAAATAGTTTTCTTCTTTTCCCTCCAAAATTCATAACTCTTATTTTATTATTTTAACTATTATTTTACTATTTTTTCTTATGAGGCCATTTTTAGGCTAAAATTTCCTCTAATGAGGAATCTCGATGGTGGTGGTACATGACCATGGTGCCTACAAGCCCCCTCGCGCTTATAGGTATGTCCCAAGCTGAGTCCATAATAATGAGATCCAATATTAGTGTAATTCGACATCATATGTAGCACAAACTCTACATATAAATGCTTGGAAAAATAAATGACGACCTAGTCATGGTGGGGGAGCTGGACCCAAGCTCTAATGAATCTATCATACATATAATGGGTTGCATCAACATTCCTAAAATATTTTAGTGGAATTAGACCTTTATGTTTAGCAGGGCGATTCGAAGGGATGTCGAACAACTCCCCACGAACATCAATGTCATTTGTGGCCTCTTTCACCACCTCCCAAGTATCTAGGCCTCTAACCTCATGCCTCCTAATCCTTTGTATGGATTGTAATATGTGTCTATATGCACCCAACCTCTAGTATCTCTCGATCAACCTATTGATGCTATCTAACATCAAAGATAGTGTAAGATGAGTTGGTGAATTGGTAGGGATATTATCTATCTCTGTCGTGATTCGTTTATGACAGGTCATAACATCCTCTAATGTGATATGAGTTGTAGCATCATCCCATGTAGGGATCAATGTTGCACTCATATACTAAACTTCGGCCCGCTAAGGGCCTGTAAATCATAAACATAATTTAACATATATAATTAACAAACTAGAAGCATAATAACATATACATTGAATTCAAACACATCAGTTGAAGACAATTTGAAAATTAAAGACAATTTTAAGACAAACACATATAGTTTAAAATGGAGTTAAAAATGCAAGAGGTGTACCTAAAATAGGTGAAGAAGGTCCACCAGATGTAGCATGATTATCAATAGAGACATTAACACTACCTCTGACATTCTAGTTAGCATTAGAGGTAGGATCTATGAGTGGGCATGAACTCTCGGTGGGCTATGTGATTTATCACGAGCTTGAACTAGTATAACATAACCCTTCACACTGCGATGGCCTGCAGTTGGGGTGCATATATGGGATCCCTTAGAATATTACATATAATACATATAAACTAATCCACGAAAAAAAATGTTGAAAATATTTTTTTTCTAAACTCAAGCAGAATAATCTAGCATGAAGTCCTAAACTTTAGAGTCTATTTTTTGATAATTTATCAACCAAAGTATTGAGTCCCATGTAAATACAATTGAAATAAGTAATCAAATATACCTTCACACTTTTTCTCATTTCTAAATTATAATGCATTTTATTCATATCACATAAATATGTAAACATATATGTAAAAAATTGAAATAATCCTATTTACAAAACTAATAAAATTTCATGCCAACCAAATACTACAATAGACTTTAACTTCTTAATGTTTGACTTTGAGACATTACATTACTAGGTGCAAGCACATGAAGACAATGCTTCTTGTAGAACACACTAAATAATGAAACAATATGGTACAAATTATAAAAGAGTCTAAATGTTTTTATTCACTAGACCAAATGCACTTTTCATGGTGGATTTAATATATCTATCAATGGCACATTGCTGAAACATGGACTATATATAGTGTTATATCAGAAAAAAAAAAAAAAATAAAAAAAAAAAATAAAAAAAAAAAAAATAAAAATAAAAAATTATATATATATATATATATATATATATATATATATAGTGTTATGTTAATAGTTATAGAACTATGTTATGTTTATGTGTGTGAGAGAGATATTATAATTTTTAATAAGTCAAATATATATAGTTATAAACTATAGTTATAGTAATGTTACATGCCATGTTATATCAATGTGTCTGTTTTATGTTAAAAAATTATGAACCATGTTATGTTATGTTAACTAATTTTATGTTATGTTAAATAGTTATAAAATTATGTATGTTATATATATATATATATATATATTATATATATATATATATATATATATATATATATATATATATAGTTAGTTTTTTTTATAATATATATATAGTTAATATTATTATAATTTAGTTAAATGTTTTGTTATATATATTTCAAATTTTATTTTTAAAATTATTAACTTTAAAGTTTAATATTCTATTTTAAAACTAGAATGGTACTATGATATTTATTAAATATATTCAAATACAAATTAATTTAAATTTAAAATAATAAATAAAATAAAATTTCTTACTTATAATAGAGTTTCACCATAAGTAATCATATTTATCATGTCAATTTCAACTCTCATTTACTTATTTATTGGTTATAGTTCCATTGTTTTTTTGTTTTGGAGTTTTTTAGGGTATATTTTAGGTCAAATTTGCTAGAAATTTAAAATGCATTTTAAATAAATAAAAAATTAAAATATTTTGAAAAATTATTTCACAAACTTCCTAAAGAAAATTTTTAAAACTTAAAATAATTAGAAAAAAATTATTTTTACCATTCAAAATAAGAAAATATGCATTTAATAAACAAAACAATGCAAGTAAGAAACAAAATTAAAACCTAAATTATAGTTTTTTTGGTGGTTTCAAAGTGTTTTCTTGGTTGTTTTGAAGGTTTTTTTTTATGGTTTTATAGGTTGGTTTTGTGGTTTTCTAAGCTGTTTTGAAGGATTTTTTTAATGGTTTTCTTGGTTGGTTGTGATTTTCTAAGTTCTTTTGAAGGGATTTTTGTGGTTTTTGTATAATTTTTTTTAATTAATTGATTTTCATGGTTTTTGTACATGGTTTTTTTTAAATTAATTTATTTAATTTTGAAAAAAAAAAAAAGAAAGACAAAAACAATAGAATACCTACCTTTGTTTGAGCCTTTGGGACGTTTGTTGGGTGGTTAGTGAGTTTGATTTGAACGCTCCATGCTCCAATTCCTCGATCGAGCTCCAATACTCTCGATTGATCTACTATCACACTCTCGATCAAGCTCTTGGCTTACCTGTGTCTATGCAAATGGCTTGCACATATCGTGGGAGCGGTATTTATAAAAAAAAATGGGTTCAATCGAGCCTTAAATATATATCGAGCCATAATGATCGATCGAGCGTTATAGCTCAATCAAGGG
Organism: Pinus taeda; assembly: GCA_000404065.3. Lineage (NCBI taxonomy): Eukaryota > Viridiplantae > Streptophyta > Pinopsida > Pinales > Pinaceae > Pinus > Pinus taeda. Next base: position 19,794 of record APFE030963151.1, on the reverse strand, counting down.
TTTTTTTTTTAACCCTCGATCAATCTACCTTTTTTTATGCCCAAGGAGCTCGATCGAGCCATTGTTCTTTCCACCCAAACGTGCCCTCTTTCTCTAAAAAGTGTAACTCAGCTCCATGCTTTCACACTCAAATACAGTCAATGCTCAAGATTTATGTATCTATATAAATTTTATAGTAATCACAACTATCATATTTACTCAATCAATCCAATTTGAATATCAACTATTAAATCTCTTTCCTCTTTAGCCCACACAACCCAAGGAAAGGAATCCATTTCTTTGCAATGTAGTCCCTCAAGCTATTCCATTTCCCTTTAGAGATATAATGCTATTGGTTAGGAAATATCTTTTATAGAAGCTTCAGATACTTTAATCCCTAAACAATTTCATCAACAATGCCAATGCACTCATGCACTTAGGCGTATTCCATGCCAAAACATAACGAGTCTTAACACACAACCACTAATACTGACCCTTTTCAACAAATTTTTCCTTCTCTCATAGAAGCAATAACAACAACCATGAATGAGAATAATGAACGAGGAAAACATCTGAACACCCCAAAATGATAAGGTTAAGTATCCATACTCTCAAATAGGGAAAAGTTTAAGGATGAAAATTTATTTGGATTTTTATAAACATTGGCAAGTCTCACTAGCCCCTTTATGCAAAATATAAATTTTTGTTTATATATTTGTAAAAATATTCAAATTTATGATGATTCGATATATAGTATCTAAACTTTTGGTGAATTTTAAGGAAAAATATGTTTACATTGTAAAATTTGAGCCAATCATTTTTAGAAAAACATGAAAATCGACGAATCTTTCTTTTGCAAAAATCATGAAAAATAAGCCCACTTACGAATATTAGCCCCTAAAATTTTCCACACTCTTAAAGTGCCACATGAATTCCCCAAAAAGCTCACATACTCACCTTTTACTCAATTAATTCAAACATGGGTATGAAAAAATATAAATAAAATGGTCTAGCCTCTCTAGCTACCCACTCTTTCTAGTGGGATCATAGCCCCTTATTACTCTCACCTTTTTCCATATGCCATTGGTGATATTTTGTTAATAATATTCAAATCTATTACATTGCTAATCTCTCTGGCTTATCATCATGTATAAAAATACATTATCAGAATGGGGTTCAAAATTGTGGGTACTACAAGTTAGCTAACCCCTTCTAGGGAGGATACCCTAAGAGTCTAATAATCGCCAGATGATCCTTGATTCTCACTTGTAATTTCAACCAAACATTCTCATTAGAAAATAAGGACATTGGTTTTTGAAAGGTCATTAACTTTATCATCTGGAGTCCAATAGATATATAGATAATTTATTGTGTTTTTCTCATCAAAATATTAGCTTATGAAAACTATGTCACTTATGAGAAGGGTAGACCAACCATTCTTTGGAAGGGGGTCTATGGACCCCTCTCCATAAAATCTTTTGAAGACCCTTATTGATTGAAGGGTTATTTGACAAACAATTCTCTAGAAGTGTTCATAGGACCCTTCTCCACATATATTTTTCAAAACTACTTTAAACAAGGGTTAATCAACCCTTGTTCTGAAAAGGTCCATCCAACCCTTCCCCATAGAAATTTTGGCCAACCCTTACATGGAAAAGGTTCATCCATGCCTTCTTAATATTTTTTTTTAACCTTCTTCGTAATTTTTTGTTTCCATCCTTCAATGGAGAAGTGTTAGCAACTTTATTGAATATATATCAATTTTTCATAAACTAATATATCTAATCCATATAAAGATAAATTACTTAAAAACAAAAGGAATTATAAAAAATGAAGTACATATGATAAAGTTATAATCATGCCAAATCAACATCTGTTACATTTAATGAGAAGGGTTAAGTAACCTTTGTTAGGAGGATGCCCCAATGGTCTAATAAGGGTTAACCAATCTTCATGTGATCCGTCTCCCTTCTTAATCAAAGGATTATTTGACCCTTCTCATTAAATGAAAACGATATTGATTTTTAAAAGGTAATAACTTCATCATCTATAGTATTTTTTCAATCAAAAAGATGTTAGGGTGCGAGCGCGGGTAGCACGGGATCTCCACTGGGGGAGAAATACCATACCGCATGGGTTCATATTGGGGGATATATATTGAGGAAAAAATGGCATAATATATTGGGGGATATATAGGGGGTAAAAGGTTTTTATATTGGAAGTTATAAAAAATTGAGTTCAAAGTTAATGAAAAAATATAAAGGGGTATAAAAAATGTTAATGAAAAAATAGACACCTACAATATCTAGTGGAAGTAGGGGTTTTTTAAATTGGGAAGGTGTATTGGATTAGTATTGATAGGGGGTTAAATAATGTGATTTTTAGGGGTATTTTCCAATATGTAGTCAAATTAAGGGTATTGTTTAATATGCCGTGAATGCACATGATAGGACAAAGGTTCATTGAGTGAAGCCCCTATGGCGAGTAGGGGGTTTGTGTGTAATCTTATATTATTTCCCTAATATATTGGTTAGTTTGTGTATCTATGTCATAATTGATAAATTCCAAATGACCCTTCCTCGAAGGGGAGGTAATGAACCCTTGTTTGATCCCCTTTTGGAGGGGTTTGGTGGACCCTTAACCATAGATAATTTGGACGACTCTTATTTAGAGAAGGGTTAGTTGACCCTTATACTAATAATAATTTTCTAAAATTGTGATTTTCTAGGGTTGACACTTCTCTAGAGAAGGTTTGGCTTCCCTTACTTACCCTTCTTTAGAGAAGTTTTTTCCAAAATTTATATGGATAAAGGGTTATCTAAACCTTCTCAATAAATATCTAATTTTCTTAAACTGACCCATATAGTGTGTAAAGAAAAAAAATACATAAAAAAATACTCATTTCAATTAACTCCATATGAAAACATTATTATCATTCAAAAATTAGTATCTAATATGTCTCATGAGAATAACCAACCAATTTTCTAGAGATGACACACCAAGGGTCTAAGAAGGGTTTTCTAACCCTATTTTCATCCACCTTCCATCTAAATATAAGGGTTCATCAACCCTCCTCATTAGGAGATTCTTCATCATCCATAATCCATTTTTATTTCTTTCTTTCTTATTTTTTTCCTTGGGGGTGGGGGGAGAGAGTGTGCGAGGGTAGGTAATTTTTCATGCTTTACTTACTAGAGTGGCTAGTTTATGAAAATTATGAACTATTGAGAAGGATTTGTTGACCATGTTGTTAGGAGAGTTCATAAACACCTATCCATATTTTTTTTTATAAGGTCCTTATCTACCATGAAAAGGTTCAATGATGGTAAGTGGACCTCTAGTTAGTGTCATGTTTAAGTAGCACCAATTCATAATATAACATGACTTCAAATGATGGAATGTGATCCGACATGCCTTCCAACTAAATATGATGAGAGTTATGACCATCATTCATGGGAGACCCATTGTGATTGCATGCTACAAGATATACATAATGTCTTAATGGATGGACAAAAACTATCATTAGGGAAATCTCGAGATTTAAAATTGGCCTCCTAAGAGATATAATAAAATATTATGAGTTATTCATTTTGTGAAGGAGGTATATTTAAAACTCACATTTTTCACAGGAATTCATGTAACCAAGGTTAAGTTATATTGAAAGATTGTCTAAAATTAAAATTCATGATTATTTTTTATTAATGTGACTAAAATTAGAGGATATTGCTATTTTATAGAAATGAACTTAAAAATAAATCAATATCCTTAAACAATTACTATTCTTATTACTTATTCTTAAACAATTAATATTTTAAAATAAGATATAATTATAACTTTCATTTTATTTAATTAAATGTTAAATCACCTATACTTTATATAATTAAAAAATCATATAATATATAATTGAACACTATATCAAAATCTAAATAAATCTTATTGAACATAATATTCCTAATTATATTTTCAACACATAAAGTATGTAATATTATATTTATTAAGGATTAATTTTATTCCGCATAATTTATAATTTATGATATAAATTTTTTATCTATCTTATATTATTATTAATATAATATTTGAAGTAAAATAAAACTATGCTATATCATATTAATATAGAAAAAATAAGTCAAAGGGATTAGCTCAATTAGTTGAGTTATTTCATTAAAGCCTTGTTATTTAGACGTCAGAATTTCAATTCTCTGGCTCCCTCTCCAAAGTGTGGTTCCCTTTGGGTGGATCTTCTTTGAAACACATATTTAGTAGTCCATTAACAGTTACAATCTTCAAAGTCGGGTAAACCACATAGAATAATATAGTATATATAAACAATAATTTGTTTTATGTTAAGTGTGTTATGTGATATATTACATATAACACAAAGTACATGCCTTGTGTTATATGTGATATACAACTCTTGTATTGTATGTGATATATCATATACCACACACTTGACGTAACCACATACATTCACTTTTTTATTAGTGAACATGTGTTCAATTCATTTTGTAATGGTTAAAATATATAATATTTTATTGTTTGAATTTTGAATTAAAGTGGTTTGAATACTATATTTTATATATATTTAAGAGTAAAATTTTTTTATTTTATTTTTTGTATTTATTGTATATTTAAAATTATTTTTGAAGTGTTTTTTCATCATGAATAATTTTTTAAAGCACTATTATTGTTAATTAAAGGATTTCATCCACCAATTATAATATGATAAGTAAATATTTTTCACTCAATCAATGTCAATTCATTTGAGGGATGATGTCATCTTCTAAAATGTGATTGGTTCTTATAAAGTTAATTAGTATAGTACATTTTTTTGTTTGTTTTTAAGCGTGTTTTAAATCTCAAAATTCCCCTAATTTAACTCATTCCTTTACCTACCACTTTCTATCCCCTTCATTAAGGATTGACAAGCAATTATTTTGCCAAAAGTCATTGAACCTAAAAGTTTTAGATTAGCTTTTTAAAGTTCCAAACTAGATCAAATGAGAGATTATATTAGTACAAATCTTATGATATCTAGGAAATTCATATCTAGAAAAGTCAAGGACCACCCCTTTCACATTAGACCAATCATGAGAGGGTCATCTCAAATTTATATGGAGAAGGGTTGGTTGACCCTTCCATAAAGAAGGGTTGAATGACCCTTTTTCTAACCCACTTTGGAATACTCTTCTCCATAGAAAGTTTGGAAGACTCTTTTCTGTATAGAAATCTTCCATACAATAACCCATATTACCCATTCTTTTTTCACCCACCACCAAACACCATGCCTCACATGCTGAACAACATGATAGCGCCAAATTTTTTCAACCCTCCCCAACATAGCAACTTTAAGCATTTGAAAATTTGAATTTGGTTAATCCCACCAACAACACAAGAAAAAGGTAACTAATGAGAAGAAAGGAAATTGGGGGCAAGGAAGCAATCCCATTAACTAGAACAATAATGCTAGGGGAAATACCAATGCCAATAAATAAAACCAAAATATTGGGAATAATAATAACTAAAAAAAGGGAGGAACAATAATCCATGAACAAACTTCTTGCATGCATTATGTGGTGAATATGGTCAAAGATTTTGGGCAAATCTTTAGAAGAACTTGCTTATTCATAGAAAGAATTTTTCTCACAACACAACCACTATTAATCCTACATGTGAGACTTTCATGGATATTCTATAAAATCCAAACCTCATTATTAATTAGAGATTAAGACATGCTAAAACCCTAATCCTAGACATATATTAAGGCATGCTAAATACTAGACCACTACAAGGACAATGTGTTCCATTCTTTAACATTCTACTTGTTATATATTTGTGGATAACATTTTGGAGTGGAATTTGAGAACATAACATTGGATGAAATAGATTTATAGTAATCATTCAAGCCACAAAATCCAACATCATAATGAGTGCTTCTTTTTTGGTATTTGCATTTCATAATTAAAGAAAAGAGACCAAAGCAGAAACCTCACTTTATGGATATATTTTCTACTAAAATAATTTTCTTAAGATACATTTTGTATTTATTTGTAATTTTTAAATTAAATCTACTTTTAACTTTAAATCTAATATATAGTACATTCAATACAATTTTTCAAAATCAATAATATTTTAACAATTTCAATATTTATTTAAATATTCACAAAAAATAATAATCTATGCACAAAAAAATATCATTTTCTCTCTCTCGGTTAAAAATTTAAAAATAATTAACATAATTACTATTTAATTAAGAAATTGATATAACTTTTAATTATAACACTCAATCTCATTAAAAAATAAAAGTGAAAAATTTATTTTAACTTAAAATATAAACCAAGGAAAATAGAAAATTTATTTTAAGTTAAAATATAAACCAAGGAAAAAAATAGAAATGAAAATGAAAATAGTATTAGCTTACCAGCAAAATAACTCGTGGCCACTGTTTTGCATACTCCAGAGATACTCTGAATCATTGTAATTTGGAGTATTTTTTATACAAAGATGTCATCAAAAGCTAAATAAGTATCATGTACTCCCACAATAAAATTTAATAAACATTTCAAATTTGATTGTTTATTAAATTTAATTATTATTTAAATAATTAAATAATAATTATAAAAAAATAAGTTACATTAACTAATTTTTTATATTAAAAAAATTATCTAAATATATTGATTGTACTATGAAACCATTTTAAATATGTTTTAATATATGCATAATTATATCCTTTTAATTTTACTATTTTATTAAAATCTTTAATAAACCCCAATAATAATTATTATTGTTATTATTAATTTTTTTATTAATTTTAATACGACATCATCGTGAGAACCTTATGTCTTGTCAAGGTACCTTAGCGCCCTGGCACATAGAGTTTGACGTCTGAGTTTAGGAAAAAAGGCCACCCCAGAATCATCACCATTGAAATCTGTTTCTGTTTCTGTGACCCCAATATTTTTAGGGAAACTCCTATTTCCAACTCTATAGAAAAGTAAATGTGCTATGCGAGGCAAATAGCGCTTGCCCTCTGAATGACAGCACCTGAATCGAGATAGCAGCGTAAAGAGAGAGAGCCTTGCACATTTAATTTTCTATAGAGTTGGAAATAAGAATTTCCCATCTTTAAACACCGTCGCAACAAACTCCCCATTTTAAAATGCAGTTGACAGCTCTGGCAGAGTGGATGAAGGCAGCCTAAAGCGCCACAAATCCAATTCCACGTCATCATTTAATATCCTGGATCTGCTGTCAGCGTCTCCAATAACAACCTTAATTGACCTTGGAACTATTTCTATAATTTCAACCCTCACCTCTTGTAACGCGAGTGCCTAAACATTGGACTTTTTGAAGATTCTGGTGACGGAATCCGGTGGAAGAAATTGAGGTTAAATCTTGATTTGTTACAATTAAAATGATTTTTTAAATGCATATTTGGATTCAGCACCCTGAAAAACCCCTGGAACTCTTTGATTGTGCAGAAACTAGCTATCAAACTTGCAATTCCAAAAAATTGCTGCCGGATTTTGACCAGAAAAAACCACCGAGAAAACTTTCAAAAAATCTCATTATGGACAACTGCGAAACACTCCTTACTCTCCTCCCTCTACTGCAACACGCATCTCTGAGTTAAAAGGCAGCTCCAGGACTTTGCAAAACATATGGGGAAGCCGCCTCAGCTTTTTCTGATGCAGTGACGATTGTATGTCGGCGGTAGAAATTATCTCATCTTTCAAGGTAATATTTCTCTGTGGATTTTGGTGGGTGTCCATTGTTGAATGCTACAAAACCAAAATGCAGAACACAAGTTACAACCAGGAGCTGCCCATAGGCTATCAAGCTCGCATGGCAATGATCAATTGTTTTTTATAAAAGGAAAGGAAAACATATTGCAACGGATTATAATGGAAGCTGTGTAATTTCTTTGGAAGGTCTTTATTTAGAAGGGAGAAAATTGGTTTGGAAAAAAATTTGCAGTAGTTATGGTTGAATATTATTTTTGATGATGGAAATAGATTTATTTTATTAAAAAATTTAAGACATTCAAAACCTTGAAACTTAACAATTATATTTAAAATTTTAATTTTTGTTTTAAGTTTCTAAAAAATTCATTATTTTACTTCACTATGCAATTTCATTATTAATGAAAATACAAGTGTAATTTATAACTGGCCAATCATGATTTCTATTATTAATAGGAAATATTACAACTTACGAATATATATTAGAGATTCATAAATATTTTAAAAATATAAATTAATCATGTTAATGGTTTAGTATCTACTTAATATTTTATAATCTCCAATAAAATGAAATTCAACTATACATACATAATTAAATTACAACTTACTTTTAGCTCTCAGATGTTCTACGAAACTTCCTGGTAAGTAGGCAAGTGAAAAAGTAAGATTCTGTTATTATTATCTGGATATGGATATGTTTTTATGCTGATATCTTTTTGACCAAAAACACTCTCGTATGTAAACATGTTTTGACTTTTATATCTCTCATATAACATATTTCTAGCTTTTTCGTCGCAAGTGAAAAGGAGGATTGAGATTTCGGCAATTACAAGTACGACTCAATGATCTACAAAGTTATATTATACTGTATAGACATGTCTCTTCAATTTGTATGCAAGAGGCGTGAACATATTAATATGGAATTGTATTCTTGTTTTTATGTTATTATTGTATTAGTCAAGTTTGCTCGGAAATTGGTGGATGTAACTGTCAATTTGTATTTTTAAATTGTATAATCGTATTTTTATATTGAATTGTTTTCAGTTTTATTTTGGTTTAATTTCTTTAAAATTTAGTGGGGATTTATTGAAATAACAAGTTTGATAGGTAACGGCTGTATAATTTAAATGTTTTATGTTTTCAGAATGCTGAATCCATATGTAGAATAAAAAAACCAGTTTAAATAATACAAATCAAGATTTCATTTCAAAAACTTCTACTAAATTGGGACACCAAAAAATCCAAAAAATTACACTAAAAACAACTCTTTTTATAATGCATAAATTTATCTCTATATCATCAATGATAACTAACATTTAGAGAATCTTTTCGTATCGTATTCATTATCAGGGTTAAATTATTTAAATAATTCAAAATATTTTATATTAAAAAGAAATTCTTACTTTTTAAACGTAGATGCATACCAGTTTCCAATGTCTCACTCACTCCTACCTCAGGATTTACTAGAACTCTGTGAGCCGCATTACGATAATTGAATTATTATTAGTTAATAGCTGATTGTGGAGATAAAAACCATCCAGAAATATACAAAATTAAATCCAAACTCGCGCAATCTAAATAACAACATCATATAATTGGGGGATCCTTTATGTCGATGCAGGAGGAACGTACGAGATCCAAAGATTGTAGCCTTCAGATGGGTGTTGTGGTGAGGGAATCCATTGATTTCAGTCCAATGCCTCTTGATTCGTTCCAACATCTCTTTGTGAGTAATCCAGAGTTTTCAGTTTTCTTAACCGGAAATTGCATAGAGAAGTGATCCCAGGATTGGGATAATTCTTTAAGGGAAATTTCACTTTATTATTTTAATATTTTTAAAATTGAAATTAAATTGGTTTCTAATTATATATAGAAAAGAGAAAGATATATTATAATTTAGTTGTCAAATTAGTAAGTCCTAAAAGATTTTTATTTCAACTTAAAATGGATGAGGATATGTTGATTTTTATTTTATTTTTTAATTGACGGTTTAGATTGGTTTTCAAGAGAATATGCTTAGCATATGCTTCGTTTAAATGCTTATCAAAGGCTATAGTATGTTAACACAGTTTATTAGGTTGTATTGACTTTTAATAAATTACAAAAATTAGATTCTTGCCCCCACTCACCAATTTTCTAGGGATTTGAGATTATTCCAATTCTAATAAGTTCATCAGATAAGTTCCTCATTATTATTTATAACATTCATTTACATATAATCAAATTTTATTTAACAAAATGGTCCATTTTACAATTAGATGTGTAATTCTTTTTTTTCTCCAAGTTAAAGTTACCCATAACCATTTTATACATGGCTAATGAAGTAAATATGTGCATTAGTTAAGTATTCTTTTTGTTGTAATAATTTTTTTATTATATTTACGAAGCCTTTAGCTATATCAACCACATTAATATTTTTAATGTAGTTGTACTAGCATTATTGACTCATTTACTTTAAGTCCTAAATCTTGACTATTCATCTTTTATATATATTAATTTGTATGTGAAAATTTTATATTATAAAAAAAATTAAAAACACTTACCGGTGCAAGTACATATCAACACAATATGCTCAATTAAAAAAAAAGAAAAAACAAACCAACTAATTTACCTATCATTTTTGTTATAACAAGGTGTATTCCAAACTTATAAATATATAAGATCTTAATTATTTTTAAAAGTAAGATTAATTTTCTATCTTAATTTTTAGTTTTCACTATTAGAGCTATAGTAAGAATAACTACTTGAGCTATAATGTTTTCAGAAAAACAGAGTCGTTGGATTCCTGTTATCGATTTTGCTTTTGTCTGAAGGATTTGATGTACAAAGATGGAAAAGATGCGTTGATGATGCAGGAGCATCCAGCTCTGAGGAGACATGAAGGGCTGACAGTCTCATGAAAAGATCAGAACAAATAGTCGTTTATTTTAATTGGACAAGTGTTGGGCTTGTCAGTGACATGACTTTATTTTACTTATGTTATTTTATTTATCTGTCTATAGGTTGATAGGATTAAGGTAGTTATAGTGGAATACTGTTACTGTTTGTTAGGAATTGGTAACATGACAAAAATAATTAATTAGCTTTCTTAAAGTTACAGTTGTTAAAAACAGTTACAGAAGTGACGAAACAGTGTTTCTGTTGAGACAGTTTTATCGATAACAGTTATGTTGCATGAGATTAAAAGCAGGAATGGAACCATTGTAGGGGATTCCCCCGAAGAGCAGAGAAAAAGAAATACATACACAGTCATTCTCATTTACTGTTGTTTTTCATTTATTTTTTTTTTCTAATTCGAAATATAACATCACTGTGTAATCTAATTAACAGTAACATAATATGTTTTCTGTATAAATAATGTAAGGTGAAGTAATGGACAGAGCATCGTGTGGAGGAAAATAGCACTAGCTGTAGCAGACACTTCAAATCAAAGACAGGAATTGCGTAGGTCCTCAACCACATATATCAGCGAAACAACGAACAGCGAAAGCCAAACGAACAAAGTACCATTACCAAATAAAATGGGACTTCAGGCATACGGAGACAAATCTAAGGTAATTCGAAACCTGAACAATCATCATTATATAAATTTGTCAAATTACTGGAGGAAGTAAATCTACAGCAAATCTTTTCGATAACCAAATGATCTCACGACAAGTATCATTCAAGGCAATGTCATTTTATTCCATTTGAACAAAGTTTCCATTAAAAACGTCAGATTGCCAAAATAGCAAGAGTCCGACAAGTAATGTTACAACCAGATAGTAGACGGAACACGGCAGAGATCCCCAACTGAACGGCGGATGAGGGTTTGGGTGAACCCGGGGGTTCCACAGAACTGGACCATAAATCAACCTTACAAACAGAGGGTTTTCAAAACCCTGAGAATTCACTTCACAGGAAAAAACACAAAGACGTCGACACAAAGGTAGAGTGCCGTGACAGTTGAACCTCCAAGGAGGGTTTTTTAACACCCGACCAGTAACAAACTACCGACGCAGGGACAAAACCAGAAGACGGAGCCCACCAAGGAATACACAGAAACCAGCATTTCATGCACCAGTGACAAGCTAGCCATAAATTGGAAACTTAAAGGCCTAGATTAAGTACAGTCTAAACAAAGAAAGACACTACCCGGAGAAATGTGAGCAGGGGAACTCGGCCTAGTCGTGGAGCACACCAGGTCTGTAAAAACCCACGACCTTGTAACACCTGCAACCACGGTAGAAGCTAATTAGTACAACCGACAACCAAATGACAGTTGGAAAGCAAGAAGCGAGCGAAGTTTAAAGAACTCTCACCTGAATCAAGCGGGATAAGACGGAGGAGACCCTTATCACTTACAACCCTGAAAGACCAGTGCCGAACACGATTAGAGTCGTTAAAAAGAGAACAGGGATTTTTTAACAAGGAACCATAACCTTACCTGAGAAGATTGACCGAAGCGCAAGGAGTCAAGAGGGAACCTGTCAGAAAAAAAAAAAACGAATGCATTAACCCTGGAACGAAGTAGCAGATAGATGGATAGAAACCAGTAATTACAAACTAACTTTCAGCCATTCTCGTGTTGCACAGAGAGCCGTTTACAGGCGAACGAAACTTACCATTATAGTGTCAAGAAACCATAGGAACTCAGACAGACAACGCGCGGAGAACAGAACCACCAAACCAAAAAATTACACAGTCACAGAGCAGCTCGCGGACAGTGAAAAGTGCAAATGAGAAATGATTAGGGTTTGGCGTTGACAAAAGTGTATCGTGAGCGAGGAGACTGACAGCTGGAGGTGGAAAACTGGAGAGGTCCGTCGAAACCCTAACTCGTTCCCAAGGGAGAGTACAGTAACTCAGGTCGACCATAAATTCGGCCAGTACAAAGTCTTGTCAAGAGCAGGGATATTTTGATAATTGGCGGAAGGGCCACTATAAGGGTAGAGGTATTCTAACATTTGGCGGGAGGCCACCATAAGTGGTATCAGAGCAGGTTCTTGAGTTAGAGCAAATGGAACAGGTGGAAGAACAAGTGGAACAGGTAGGGGGTGAAGCAAGAGGAAGAGGAAGAGGACGAATCGTCCACAGGCCAGTGGATGCTGGACTGCGAGAGGAGATAAGAGTTTTGCGTGAAAGATTGGCAGTGATAGAGGCTGGAGGAAGAAGGAACCCAGCAGATAACAGTGATGAAGAGGCAGTTGAGCCAGAGGAGGATGAGTATGAAGGAGTAACACCGGAACTGAGAATATTAAAATCAGTTTTGCTGTCCAGTCATAAACCAAGGCACGAGTTGCCTACCTATGACGGAAGCTTATCGGAAGATGTGTTGTTAGATTGGCGAAGTGAAGTGAATAAATTCTTTGAGTTTGAAGAGACCAGCGAAGACAAACAAGTAAGGTTTACCGCCACCAAGCTGAAAGGACATGCGTCCTTATGGTGGGACAGCATTCAGGCAGAAAGAAGGAGATTAGGCAAACAGCCAATCAAGAAATGGGCCAGGATGGAAGCAAAGCTGAAAGAGAAGTTCCTACCAAAAGACTATCAGATTATGTTGTACAGACAGGTACAAAACCTGAAACAAAGGGGAATGACTGTTAGAGAATTTACAGAGGAATTCTATAAATTAAATCTGCGAGCAGGATATGTGGAGGATAGTTCAGAGAAAACAGCCAGATTTGTAAATGGCTTGAGAGGGGAGATTTTGGACGAAATTGGTAT
>APFE030963147.1:7327-40963 GCA_000404065.3 Pinus taeda | reverse complement strand
TAAAATGTTTGAAATATTACTAATTTTTAGCTTAATACATCATGTATGCATTTTTTATTTTAAAAGAATCTTAATATTTTAGAATTTTATTATGATCTATCATCAATTTATTTTTATTTTTATTTTGGATTTACCTAATATTAAGTGGAATCAAATCTTCTAAAGTGTAAACCTTTTATTTTATAATCACAACTTATATTTTATATCTATTTCACATCTTTATATATAGAAATATTAGTATTTCTGTAATATTCCCGGACAAAAGATGGTTGTAAATATTTTATAGGTTAAAAGACATTGGACAATGTGCTATTTACTGTTTTTTTAATTAATGGTAATTGTTAACTCTGCACTTGAGAATTAAATTGAGTCATACTGGAAAATTGTAACTTCCCATTTGGAAGTTATTTCTTTTAATAATAAAACATTTGTCAAAACCTAACTGTTCCTCCTAACCGTAACCACCCAAGGAAAGGGGGTGGGGAAAGGAGGAGAGGATCGTGCTATGGGGACAAATGGGACAATCTTGGCAAAATGATGCTCAGTCTGGTAAGGACGAGATAGCATTGGCACGAGAGTGCACAAAAAGTTTGCTGAAGGTTGTGACCTCGCAGACAAGATTGGGGGGAGATTTGGTTGTGCAGACCAATCACGCAGATGGAAGGAAGACAAGCAGAGAACCAATGGTGACCAGGTTCTGAGTAAAGGGAAAACAAGTATTGTTCATAACCCGATAGAGGTAAGTATCACTATGAAAATCTTGTGCTGTAGTTGTTGTACTACTGAAAGTTCTGCTAAGTAATTTGGTTAGAACTATTAGAAGGGTTATAGCCACAAGGCTTAGCACAACGAGTTAAGTGGTAGTCTTGACTCTAGCTATGCCATTGAATCTTTGCCCTTTATACTGATGGTATAAATAGAAGAAAGGAAATGAATGGGGATCTATTTGAAAATTATTTCAGTTGTGAACGAGTAATTTCCAAATAAAAGAAATTGTGGGAAAGTAATCTAGGGGATAAAGGTTTATATCTGTGTTTTTCCTGTTCTTTAATTTTCTTTCTTTTAATAAAAAGGAAATGCATGTAGTCCTCAGAGTCAACGGAGAACAAACCCTCTTAAAGAAAAGTCACAAAATTGGAACCACGTGAATACAGGAATTTATAGTGATTGTAGGGTTCTTGGAGGTAAAGCGATTGTGCGATAACAACAATTATACACTTTGTATATTAGCCGAGGGTGTGATAGGTAGCTGTTCCTTACGAGAACCTAAATAAATCTTGAATATAGAAAAAGAAACAAGAAGCATGTAATATAAACACTCGCATAACCAAATTATATTCTATTCCAAGAAGGACCCTAAGATATAAAGCCGGATATGCTTGGGTATGACGGCCTTGGGACTGAGTTAGCCCTTTAAAACATCACCCATGGTACTGTAGTTTTCTTTAAAGAAATGTATACATGTAATATAGAGTTGGCAAAATAGACAGAAATATTGCTCTTCAAATAATTAAGAAAAATACAGAGAATTTAATTGCGTAAGAAACCAGAAAACAAGTTCACACAGAATTCCTGTGACTCTTGCATATATATGAAATTATAGAAAGAAAATCTTACAAATAACCGTTGTGCAATTCATGAAACTCAAAACATAGCACAGTGAATGCAAACTGATAAGAAGACACAACGTAAAAGCCTTTTGAATGAATAAACAAATTGATGAGCTGCAAACCATGATTATATTCCACATAAAAAAAAAAAATGTTGTAATAGTTCAAAGTATTTTCCATAGTTATTAAACCCTATTAAAGGGCACGTATAAAATAAAGATACACAAGAATCCCTCCATTGTAAGCAAGCTCAGGTCGTGAGGACCCCGAGCCCTCCATAGAGGATTAAAAATAAAAAAATAATACAGATGAAATACATAACTCGGAAAAAGAATCTACGGTGGAATAACAATCAGTTTCTGGGATATATCCCATGTATCTGACGAATATAGAACTAAAATTACATAATACAGATCCACGAGCTCAGAGGCTTATTTAGAATTAACTAAGGAAAGGCAAAGCTATCAGCTCTCAGCTGCATCCTTGCATTGGGTGACGGATTTGTCGACTTTAACCCTGCCAAACCCCTGACAGTAACCAAGAGAAGATATCATAAGGAGGTTTGGGCTAGAGGGCCTAAACCATCCACCAATAATCAAAAGGAAAGTAAAACAGAAACTAATCCTATACTCAGCACAATAAATTCATAATAGAACATCAGTGGTAAACGTATGGCGGGTCAGATTATGTGGGAATTGAACTCACCAGATTTACTGCAGACGGAGGGAGCATGAATTGGAAGCGAGGCAACCTCGCCCGCATCTGTGCATTTTATGATGAAAGAAACTTCGGTGCCTCAACACAGTAAACACAAAAGAACGACAGAACAGGTCAGAAATTTCAATACACATTAAAACCCTGAAACAGTGTAGAACATAGGAAAAGATATAAAACCTTGGACAACATAAAAATCTTACCTCAAAACAGTAGCTGAAAGGGGCATGGTTCAATCCACCTCGACTCATTTACAGATAAGAGGAAACTACCATACATCATCTTGACATGTCGGGGTGTTTGCTCGGTGCATGAGCGAGAAAGGAGCAGCATTGTTTGGAAACATCGTTGAAATGATCTCATTGGGAATGGAAAATAGCAAAAGTAGTCCCGCTCGGATTTGCATTCATTCACCCATCGTCAATGCGAGAGGTGCCCAAGGACATAAAGGTAATGGGTATCGAGACTCTGCCCATCACATGAGAGTGCTGTTGGGAGTAATTGCCATATCCAAGTGTATGAAAATTGAACAATCAACACTGACCAAGCAATGAGTACACTACCACCTCAAAAATATTATTTAATTGCTCACATAGGATAAGATGGTTTCCATAATAATCAGAACTGTAAACCTTACGTTGAGGTGCTATGCCGTAGTATTTCATAGGCTGGGTAAAGTGTGTTAAAAAAAAAAATACTATTACCGTGGAGTCATTACAAGTGGTATCAGAGCTAAGTTCAAGAAATTGTGACCTCTCGGAAATATATTTATATATTTATAACAATCAATAAACCTGTTTGATTATTCCCCTCATAAATTTTGTTTGAGTACAAGAGCAAGATCGACAAAATGAGAAGAACAGATAGCGCATCCCAAGGATTTGTAGTAGGTCAGGGACCTGCAGGGAACCATCCCAAGTTGTGGGTATAGCTCGGCGAAGAGACTCGTTGCGCAAACTGTGCCATTCTGGAAACTGTACAAGAATTGAAGCATGAAATGGCTCGTTTATAGGAAGAGAATGCCAGGATCACGATGGAATAGGAGAGGATTATAAAGGGAGTCTCGAATAAAAAAAATCAAGTACCACCGCATCCCAGTGTTGAGCAACAGGGAATATCAGGAGAACAGGACCAAAATACAGAACCTGGAGAATCAGAAGGTAGGGAGCAGGAACGGTCTGATAATGCCTCTGAACAGAAAATGTCAAAAAGGCAGTGGATAGAGTTGCAAGGAGAATTTCGCAAGACTAAACTACCACATTTTGATGTAGAACAAGAGGAGGCAGTTGAAGTATCGTTGATCAACATGAACAAATATTTTCAACTGTATGAATATGACCACAACCTGAAGGCAAGATTGGCCATTTTTCAATTACAAGGGAAGGCCACCTTGTGGTGGGAGGAAGTGAAGATGGTCAAAGGAGTGAGTGAACACACTATTACCTGGGCAAAATTTCAAAGGTACTCTAAGGAAAGATACTTGACAGAATGCTTTTATGATGAAAAAGCTAGAGAATTCCATGATGTGTGATTGGGATAGTAGACTATGGATGAGTTCATCACTCGTTTTACTTCCCTGCTTCGATATGTGCCCTACATCTGGGAGGAAAAAGCTAAAGCATAGAGGTTTGTCAGCAGTTTACCTTGGGGTATGAGAGAAAGAATCAAATTTGATAACCCAAAAACGATGGATGAGGCCATACGTAAAGCCCAAATGTGTTACCAACAAAGAAAGAAAAAGGGATATGGCCTACATAAGAGATGGTTGGATAAAAAAAGCAGCAGATTGACCGGAAATACCAAAGGTAACCATGGTGGAGGTAATAGGGGTTTTACCAAAAGGCAAGCCAGCATCAAAAATTCCCAGAAAAATTCACTATGACTAAAGCCCCCCAATGAGTCTAGAACTAATGACCAATTTGGAAAAAATGAAAATGAAGGGACAGCAAGGCCTCCACTGCAATGCTGGGGCTGTGGAGGCCCCCATTATGTGAAAAATTGTCCCCAACGCAAGGGAACTAATCAGTTGTCCTAGGTCCATGAAGCCTCTACAGTGGGTGATGTGGGACGAAGTCTACCGAGGATTAATACTGCACTAGAGGATCGCTAGGCAGAGTATCAGCCGACTATGGTGGAATTTGAAGGTACACTCTTAGACCTTGCTGCCACTATTTTAATTGACCCTGGTGCAACATTAAATTATGTTAGCCCTAGAATTGTGGAGCAGTGCAGGTTACAGCCTGTTAAATTTAAGGACCCTTGGCTGGTTCAGTTAGCTACAGGGGCAAAGAGACGGGTAAATGCCAAAGTCAAAAACTTCCCTTTAAAAATAGCAAGTCAGTTAGTTACAGTAGACTTAAATCTGCTTCTCCTTGGCTCGTATCACGTTTTAATTGGTATGGACTAGTTGGAAAAACACTGGTCTCCAATTAATTGTAAAACAAAGACTATCAGCTATAAGGATGAGCTGGGGATTAACCAAGAGATGCAGGGGATCAAACGGCCAATGCAACTTCGGCCTATAACCGCCTCCCAGCTAGCAAAATGCACTAGGAAGGGATGTCAGATTTATGCTATCCAAGTGGGTTATGCTGACTCAAAAGACAAAATAATCGCAATAGAGAATATCCCTGTGATATAGGAGTTTGCTAATGTATTTCGAGAGGAAATTCCCGGGTTACCTCCTATGCGGGACATAGATTTTACCATTGAATTAGTGCTGGGAGCAACTCCAGTATCCCGGGCACCCTACAGAATGAGTATACTAGAACTCACAGAATTAAAAATGCAATTGCAGGAGTTGCTAGATAAGAATTATATCCGCCCTAGTGTGTTACCCTCGGGAGCCCCGGTATTGTTCGTTAAGAAGAAAGATGGGACCCTGCGCGTTTGCATAGATTATCGACAACTAAATAAATTGACTATCAAGAATAAATATCCGCTACCCTGTATCAATGAAATGTTCGATCAGGTAAAGGGACCAACAGTTTTCTCAAAAATTGACCTACGGTCAGGGTATCACCAAGTCAGGATCAAAGAAGAGGACATAGCTAAAACCACTTTCAGAAAACGGTATGGTCACTATGAATTTGTGGTACTACCCTTTGTGTTGACCAACACCCCTGCCACTTTTATGTGTCTAATGAACAGTGTATTCCACCAATACTTGGACAAGTTCATGCTGATTTTCATTGATGATATCTTGATTTATTCTCGAACAATGGAGGAACACAAAGAGCACCTCACATTGGTGCTCCAAACCCTCCGAGAACATCAATTGTACGCTAAATTCAGTAAATGTGAATTTTATAAAGAACAGATACAATATCTAGGGCATATAATCACTAAGAAGGGAATTGCAGTTGACCCTGAAAAGATGAAAACAATAATGGAATGGCCGATACCTAAATATGTAGTGGACATCTGCTCTTTTATGGGATTAGCAGGCTATTATAGGCGATTCGTAGAAGGTTTTTGAAGGGTTGCATACCCCATTACTTCCCTGCAGAAAAAGGGAAGGACCTTTAGGTGGACCCTGGAATGTCAAAGGAGCTACGAGCAACTCAAACACCTGGTCACCACAGCCCCCATTTTAAGCATTGTGGACCCCAACAAAAACTATGTGTTGTGTATAGATGCAAGAAAAGAAGGAGTAGGAGGTGTGTTGATGCAGGAAGGGAAGGTAATAGCCTATGAATCATGGGAATTGAAAGAACATGAGCAGAAATATTCTGCTTACGATTTAGAGTTGGCAGTCATGATTCACGCCCTAAAAATGTGGCGACATTATTTGTTGGGAAGAAAATTTATGTTATTAACTCATCACAACAGCCTGATTAATTATTTTAGTCAACCCACTTTGAATGCAAGACAAGCACGGTGGACAGATTTCCTGAGTGGTTTCGATTTTGAAATTAAGCATTTAAAAGTAAGGGAAAATAGGGTAGTGGACGCTTTAAGAAGAAAAGTGCAGTGCCTATATGAATTCTCCTACAGTGAATGGAGAAGTCCCTTCAGGGAAATCATTACAAGTGCAGTGGAACAAGACACTAATTACCAGCAAATAAAATAGAAAATAAAACAACCAACTAGTAAGGAAAAATAGCCACATTATGCCAAAACCAGCTGGAATGTTGTACTATAAAGAGAGGTTGTATATGCTTGATCAGACCCATGTTAAAAATAAAATATTGGACGAATTTCATAATAGTCACTATGGTGGAAACCCCGGTTATCAAAATATGATTACTGCATTGTGAAAAGAATATTTTTGGCCACGGATGAAGAAAAACGTGGTGGGTTATTTGGCACGATGCTTGGAGTGTTAGCAAATCAAAGCAGAGCATCAGCACCCTCTAGGATTATTACAACCACTACCCATACCGGAATGGAAATGGGAAACCATATCCATGGACTTTATAATTGGTCTGCCTAAGACAAAGAAAAATAATGATTCCATCATGGTAGTGGTAGAAAAACTGAGCAAGTCAGCACATTTCATACCAGTACAATCTACCTATAGGGTTGTGCAGATTGCACATGTGTTCATGCAAAATATATTTAAATTGCATAGGTTACCAAAAGTAATAGTTTCAGACCGAGATGTGAAATTTACATCAGTCTTTTGGAAGACTCTGTTTGAAGAGTTGGGAACTCAGCTGAATTTTAGCACGGCTTATCACCCTCAAAAGGACGGGCAAACGAAACGAGTGAACCAGGTAGTAGAGGATATGTTAAGGGCATACGTGATGCAACAACCAACCAAGTGGGAGGATTATTTGCACCTAGTCGAATTTGCTTACAATAATGGCTACCACACCTCATTGCTAATGGGTCCCCTCGAAGTATTGTATGGGCGGAAGTGTCACACCCCCTCGGGTTGGAGTGGACCGGAGGACAGATGGATGCTGGGTCTCGAGATGCTTAAAGAAATGGAAGAACTCGTGAAAAAGGCACGATCTAATTTGAAGGCAGCCCAGGATAGGCAGAAGAACTTCGCTGATAGGAAAAGAAGATTTAAAGAATATCAGGTCGGGGACCACATATTTGAGAGGATACACGCAAGAAAAATCTCATTACAGTGGAGCAGGTGTGCCAAATTAGCACCTCGGTACTGTGGCCCATTTCAGATCCTAGCAAGAGTGGGACTGGTGGCCTACCAGCTCGCCCTAGCAAGCCACCTATGGGTTCATAATGTCTTCCATGTTTCCGTATTAAGAAGATATGTTTATGAACCTAAACATGTAATTAATTGGCAAGATGTTCACGTGAGAATTATCACTGATAAATCTATAGAGACATCTTCCTTTTAGTAGAAAACTGACGTAGGATGTTGCATGTGTAGGTAGAACTACAAGGAGAGATCGAGGTTGAACCGCTGAACATCCTCGATCGAAGAGAGGTAACACTACGGAAGCGGGATATTGCCCAAGTTAAAGTGCAGTGGCAGCACTTTGGGCCTCATGAGGCCACTTGGGAAGATGACGAGTTTATGAGAAGAAATTACCCACAATTGTTCATGGCTGGGAGACATCGCGACGATGTCCAATCTCACAGGGGAAGATGTAATATTCCCAGACAAAAGATGGTTGTAAATATTTTATTACTGTTGTAGGTTAAAAGAGATTGGACAATGTGATATTTACTATTTTTTTTTGAATTAATGGTAATTCTTAACTCTGCACTTGAGAATTAAATCGAGTCATACTTGAAAATTGTAACTTCCCATTTGGAAGTCATTTCTTTTAATAATAAAACAATTGCCAAAACCTAACTGTTCCTTCGAGCCATAACCACCCAAGGAAAGGGGGTGGGGAAAGGAGGAGAGGATCGTGTTGTGGGGACAAATAGGACAATATTGGCAAAATGATGCTAAGTCTTGCAAGGACCAGATAGCATTGGCACAACAATGTAGGAAAGGTCTGCTGAAGGTTGTGACCTGGTAGACAAGCTTGGGGGGAGATTTGGTTGTGCAGACCAATCTCGTGGACAGGAGGAAGACAAGCAGAGAACCAGTGGTGACCAGGTTCTCAGTAAAGGGAAAACAAGTATTGTTCATAAACGCATACAGGTAAGTATCACTATGATAATCTTGTGTTGTAGTTGTTGTACTACTGAAAGTTCTGCTAAGTAATTTGGTTAGAACTGTTAGAAGGGTTATAGCCACAAGGCTTAGCACAGCGAGTTAAGTGGTAGTCTTCACTCTAGCTATGCCATTGAATCTTTTCCCTTTATACTGATGGTATAAATAGAAGAAAGGAAATGAATGGGGATCTGTTCGAAAATTATTTCAATTGTTAACGAGTAATTTACTAATAAAAGAAACTATGTGGGAAAGTAATCTAGGGGATAGAGGTTTATATCTGTGTTTTTCCTATTCTTTAATTTTCCTTCTTTTAATAAAAAGGAAATGCATGTAGTCTCGGAGTCAACGAAGAACAAACCCTCTTAAAGAAAAGTTACAAAATTGGAACCTCGTGAATACAGGAATTTATTGTGGTTGTAGGGTTCTTGGAGGTAAAGGGACTGTGCAATAACAACAATTATACACATTGTATATTAGCCGAGGGTGTGATAGGTAACTGTTTCTTGACCAGAACCTAAATAAATCCTAAATATAGAAAAAGAAATAAGAAGCATGTAATATAAACACTGGCATAACCAAATTATATTCTATTCCAAGAAGGACCCTGAGATATAAAGCTGGATACGCTTGGGTATGACGGCCTCGGGACCGAGGTAGCCCTTTAAAACATCACCCACGATAGTCGGTACTGTAATTTCATTAAATAAATGTATACATGTAATATAGAGTTCGCAAAATAGATGGAAATAATGCTCTTCAAATAATTAAGAAAAAAACAAAGAATTTAATTGCATAAGAAACCAGGAAACAAGTTCGCACAGGATTCTTGTCACTATCGCATACATATGAAATTATAGCAAGAAAATCTCACAAATAATCCTTGTCCAATTCATGCAACTGAAAACATAACACAGTAAATGTAAACTGATAAGAAAACACAGCGTAAAAGCCTTTTGAATGAATAAACAAATTGATGAGCTACAAACCATAATTATATTCCACATAAAAAAAATGTTGTAAGAGTTCAAAGTATTTTCCATAGTTCTTAAACCCTAGTAAAGGGCGAGTATAAAATAAAGATACATGAGCATCCCTCCATTGATACCAAGCTCGGGTGGTGAGGACCCCGAGCCCTCCATAGAAGATTAAAAATAAAAAAATAATACAGACGAAATACATAACCAGGAAAAAGAATCTACGGTGGAATAACAATCAGTTTCTGGGATATATCCCATGTATCTGACCAATATAGAACTAAATTTACATAATACAGATCCACGAGCTCAGAGGCTCAGTTAGAATTAACTAAGGAAAGGCAAATCTATCAGCTCTAAGCTGCATCCTTGCGTTGGGTGACGGATTTGTCGACTTTAACCCTGCCAAACCCCTCACAATAACCAAGAGAAGATACCGTAAGGGGGTTTGGGCCAGAGGGCCTAAACCATCCACCAATAATCATAAGGAAAGTAAAACATAAACTAATCCTATACTCAACACAATAAATTCATAATAGAACGTTAGTGGTAAACGTATGGCGGGTCGGATTGTGTGGGAATTGAACTCACCAGATTTACCGCAATTGGAGGGAGCATGAATTGGAAGCCAGGTAGCCTCACCCGCGTTTGTGCATTTTATGATGAAAGAAACTCCGACGCCTCAATCAGAACAGGTCAGAAATTTCAATACACATTAAAAACCTGAAATAGTGTAGAACATAGGAAAAGATATAAAACCTTGGACAGCATAAAAATCTTACCTCAGAACAACAGCTGAAAGGGGCATGGTTCAATCCACCTCGACTCATTTGGAGACAAGAGGAAACTGCCATACATCATCGTGAGATGTCGGGGTGTGTGCTCGGTGCATAAGTGAGAAAGGAGCGACAACATTTGGAAACATCGTTGAAATAATCTCATTGGGAAAGGAAAACAACAAAAGTAGTCCTGCTTGAATTTGCATTCTTTCACCCACCGCCAATGCGGGAAGCACCCAAGGACATAAAGGTAATGGGTTTTGAGACTCTGCCCATCACGTGACAACGCCGTCGGGAGTAATTGTTATAGCCAAGTGTATGAAAATCAAACAATCAACATTGACCGAGCAATGAGTACACTACCACCTCAAAAATATTATTTAATTGCTCACATAGGATAAGATGGTTTCCATAATAATCAGAACTGTAAACCTTACGTTGAGGTGCTATGCCGTAGTATTTCATAGATGGGGTAAAGTGTGTTAAAAAAAAAATACTATTACCGTGGAGTCATTACAATTTCTATTTACACGTTTATTAATTAAATTTATTAAATTTATTAAATTTATATATGTTTATTAATTATATGTTCTTAAATTGATGATTATTCCTAGAATTTATGTTAACAATTATTTAATTTTTTTAATGTTGTACATATTATGATTTTTCTATATAAAGTTGTTTTAATTTTATTAATAAATAAGATATCATTATTTATAATTATTTTAATTGAAATGACCTTACATTTTTATTATTATTATTATTATTGCTACAATATTTCAACTATACAATATTCAAAGCAATAAAGAATTACAAAATAATTTTTTTTTCTTATATATTCATATTTATATATAGGAAGGAATTGGTACTCCTCTTCTGAATAAAATTTTTACCTTTTAATACATAAGTGATGATGAGGAAATGTTATTTTTTATTTTAAACTCAAAATTTAGCTTTATAATATATTTTAATTCATGAACATTGTAAGCCTAAATTTTAAATAATATTCAAAAAATCAAATCATTTAATAATAAATTATATTTATAACTGTTATTATTTTATTTCAATATTAATTAACCAATATTTATAATTTTTAATAATAAACTATTTAAATTTTTTTTTTTCTGAGTAAAATTTAAACTATTTCTATTGAGTAAAATATAGTACAATCAAGAGAGACAAGAAGCCGACCGACTGGAAATGATGAAATTGTCAACCTCGGTCCCAGAAAAGGAATGAACCATACGAGGAGCTACATGAGTTAACTTGAGAGCAAAAACTTACTTTTTCCCTACAAGGGCATAATTCTCAACACGATGTTTTTTCCCTTTCTTTTTAT
This sequence comes from Pinus taeda, assembly GCA_000404065.3. Classification (NCBI taxonomy): domain Eukaryota; kingdom Viridiplantae; phylum Streptophyta; class Pinopsida; order Pinales; family Pinaceae; genus Pinus; species Pinus taeda. Next base: position 29,462 of record APFE030963147.1, on the reverse strand, counting down.
TGACTTTTATCCAGCCATCCTCAGGAGAATGAGCTAAAACAACTTGAAGACTGGAATTTTCCAACAGGGGGATCTCCTTATTTGATTCAGAAGAGGGGCTATCATGCGTTTTTGGGACATGGTTGAGACAGAGGTGGGCGCAGGAGTGTCAGTGGGTGGAACCAACGATTGAGGCGCCTCGCCCGGTACTGCATCGCTCTCCTCATCTTCCGAGCTTGAGGAATCAGAGCTCACTGTTGATGGCGGAGGAAAAGGGGCCTAGCGTTTGGGTTTGGTCTTTGCAATGTTTCCCTTTTTCGCTTTTGCACGAAGCGATGGGCAAGAATCCTGCAAGTGCCATGTTAGGTGACAATGGCGGCAACGAAAGGTAGTGTTCTCGTAGTATAGGTTCTGGGTCCAAACAAAATCATTGATCTTGAGATTGATTTGATCTGGTAGACCCTTGCTAAGATCTAGATTCACACATATTCTGGCATATGTGTAGAGACCTTGATGTTCCCGCATAAAATCTCCCATTAAAAAGCAGCCCAAGGTGTTGCCTATACACCTATAGACTGCTAAATGCCATAGGTGAGCTGATAAATTTGGAAGGCACTTTGGTGATGACTGTAGATGCTGGGTCAAACTCTGGGAACCATGGAGTTAAGAGGAGTCCTGCTATACCCATAAACCAAGGACCTTCTTCTAAGGCCTATTCATAATGCTTAGGATTGTCAAACAGAACTATAAAATATCCTTTTGAGCAGAAGCTGACCTTACAGTGATGAGTCTGGTTGTCATGGATCCAGTCATACACATCCTTAGAGCATGGCCAAAGCCCATTGAATCTGCAAATGATGGCCCTTTTAGCAAATTTTTGAAGGTTATCTGCAAGGTCCGGGTGGGAGAGCTCAACAAAGGGAACCTCCTCTAACTTGTCAACCAGGAAAGGCTTGGGTTTGGGAGCCTCAAGGGAGAAGGGAATCTCAGAGTGAACTGCAGCTTTGTAGGAGAAGGGAGGAGTAGAAGAAGATTGACCTGTAGCACCGCCTCTCAAGTGAAGGGAAAACACTAAAGAGTTATTATTTTTTATGTTTTAAGAAGAGAGGGGAAGAGGATCATCGAGTTGTTTACCTTGAACAAAAGTTTGTGTAGGGAAGAGGGGATCCCAACTCGATGCTCCAGTTTTACCTTGAGATCCTGCACCAGATCTGAAGGGTAGACCCATTGCAGAATGGTCTTGCCGGAGATCTGTGAGATTTGAACCTGAAAGGGGGCAGAGAAGTTTTCTCGAGCAAAACAATGCTTGAACCTTTTGGGTTTTCTGTCTCGTGACGAACTGGTGGCGGTGGGGGAAGAAAAGGCTTCTGCAGAAGGCAACTATCGCTCCAGCCCTCATCTGATGCTAAGGATAGGCAAGCGGATTTGTGGAGGGGCTGAATGGACCTTTGCATCATACAAACCCCTGCCTCACTGCTTTTTTGGAGAAGGGCGAGAGAGGCCCACGCTTGGAGCGCGTCCAAGGTCTCTGCCCTCCGAGAAAAATTTGGGCAACTCGCACAGGCATGCGAGTCTTCAGAATGTCTCCCATGGTCACCAACAAGACGAAGGAAAAACAAGCCATGAGTTGAGGATGTAAGCGCTAGTGCTGCATAAAGAGTTGCAGAGGGGCAAAAAAGATCCCTCAAAAGTTGAGTATGTCGTTGTTTCTCTGAGTGATGCGTCTGCCTTTGGAGAGCCTCATAGTAAGGGTTGAGCAGAGCATGAAATGCAGGGGCAATGTCGCTCATGGCACTCTGGTGCGAAGTTGTGGAGGAGGGAGGCGTTGTCAAAACCCTATTCTCCATTTTTTCAATTCGTCATCAATAAACTATTTAATTTTATCAATTATTTAATAATTTATTATTATCATAAAATCATTAATGAATTTATTATTAATAATTTCTTTATTTCTTTTTTTAACATGTAATAAAATAAATTTATGGTGCTATGTCATACATTTATTATTAATTTTATTTATACTTTTCTATAAATTTATTAAGTATAAATTTTTAAAATTATATAATAAAATTTAACAAATTTTATTATAAATAATAATTTTGTATTTTTAATATAATATTATAATGTTTAAAACCTAATAATATTAAACTATTGGCTGAACACGTTATAAATAGAACTTATAAATTTTCAAAAATGTATTAATAAATTTTAACAACTATATATTATTATAAATAAATAATTTAATTTTTAATATAAATATTATAATGTTTAACCCTAAACTATTAAACTATTTGCTGACCACTTATATAGATTATTAGATTTAATTTCATAACTAGTTACAAGGCTATAATAACAAATTCGCTATTTTATTATTATTTTTTTTATAAATAATAATTTTTTTTTTAATATAAATTATAATGTTAAAACCTAATCATATTAAACCATTTGCTGACCACGTTATATAGAGCTTCTAGATTTAATTTCATACCTAGTTACAAGGCTATAATAATAAATTCACTATTAAATCCATTTGAAGATTCTACTCAGTTTCCTCGTCCATATTTCCTATTTCAAGCGCATAAATATAACCCTAATTGACATCAACATGTTTTACATTATACCATAGCAAATAATTTTTTCCAACCAATAACCCAAACTCACAAAATAACAAATGGAAACTCTCACTCCTCTCTTCCATTTTCTCGTGAAATCTACTCTTATAGAACACTATTACATCACGTATTGATATGAATATAATTTAAATTTACGAAAAATACAACTAATATAATCGCGAATGAATACATACCAATCACAACTCCAGCTACGAATATCTAATAGAATGTCCACGCATTGTTATGAGATAAAATCTCTAGCCATCATTCAATCTCAACTTTATATGATATTCTCTCATTAACCGTTTTTTGCAAATGGACTTGTAAGCTTTTTTAAACCCTTTTTTAAGATTCCCCATGGTGCCCCATTATTATAGTTATAGTAGGACAAATTGTAATTATTTAAGAGGATGGAAATGAAATATTTTATTTCGTGCCAATATCTACTTTGGTCTCATGTATGTGAGGAATGTCATATTGAAACTTTAAGTTTGATTGGGTGGATTAGGTTGATGACATCCCTATTATTGAATTATAGTATATTGAATCATTATTGAATTATAGTATAGGAGGTATTTGATTGGAATAATTGTATGATAAAGATAGAGGTGAAATTTTGGAGATTTGGAGCTTTATGTTGTTACCAAGTAAAAAATTCATTAGGTTTCTAGTTCATTTCCATTTTATATATTTATTTTGGTTCTCACTCTTAGTTTAGAAGTTTTTCAATGTATTGGGATTTTTTTTTATTTTTGTTCAATATTTTATATTTGGTCTCCAATAAGCATAGTTTCTTAGTCTCACCAAACTTAAAGGAGTCTCTAATCTTTGGTTAGGAAGCTCTCGATGTTTTTCCACTAGTGGAATCATCAATTTTAAGCAAGAGGAAGATTTCAATCTAATTCTAGTAAATTCTTTTGTTGTTCCTTGGTTTATCTATAAGTTTTAGGTTGATTTCTAGTGGATTTCTCTTCTTTGGATTATCTTCATTACCCAAGCTTTTCTTAGTAGTATTATTATTTATTTTATCAATTGGTTTGTTGTATCAATGATTTTGGAGATGAGTTTATTTTTCATGGCTCTTTATTGTCATGGGTTCATATTTCCTTTCTCTTTTAAGTTTAGGTTTCCTTGGAGAACCTATCAAATATTTTCATTGTTCCTAGATGAGAGTGGATTTGATTTGGGTTTTGTTTCAACTACATCTTCTACATCCTCTATTTGTATCCTTTGGTTCACTTTGCTCTGTGGTCCTCTCTCAATTATTCTCTTTAGCCTCATTTTTCCCCAAGTCCAATCAACGAGTTTTGTAGTCAATTTCCCTTACAATTCTCCTCCCTCTTCTAGACTAGTGAATTTGGTCAATTTCCTTGTTAAAATGGTCTATCAAACTCACTCAATGAGTGTTGAGAGATTAAATTGGTGAATTAATCTCCTAATATTTATATGTCAATTCGGGCTTGTAAGCACGAGCTGTGTTGCGCTTCCTTTATTTAGTTCTTAACGTTTCTTTTATAATGATCAACTACATAAATAGACACAACAATACTTGCAAACTCAAAAGAAATCAAACATCTAGCTAGCATAGGCACAATAAAGACTTCTAAGATTTCTATGAACTTAACCTACTTGGAACTCGAATTAAAATCTGGACTTCATGAGTAGCTTGACTTTTTACCACTAACGGGAGGTTATGAGAATGAATACCTAATCAAACATACTGTATACAAAATTGAATCAGTAAAAACACTCAAGTTTGAATTCTTACAATCCACACCCGAAGATTTACCACTTGTAATGACAATCCAATTCTAACTAATCAACCAAACTACTCAAAACTCATTAACCCTACTATCTTATCAATAATAAAAAATCTTGGTTTTGAGCACTTAATCTAGGTACTCTGTTTTACTTTCAATTAAATTGCATACAAGTCCCTAGTTGATCTTAACCGCAAGCACAATTTCAAGCACTCACTCTACTCAAACATGGCAATCGAACAAAACATTTATGGGAAATTGTACTCAAAACTACCCTATAGTTGCATCAATCAAAATGTAAACAACACTATTTGAAACCTTAACAAACCAATACATTGCTTTTGAAATCCAATCAGGTATCTAAGCTATGAAAAATATAACCAAACATTCAAATGAAATAGGGGAATCAAGTTGTCCAAATGAACCAAAGGAAATTGCTTTGAAAATCTAACACTATATCACTCTTTTGCACTCTGAAGTTAATCCACACAATCTACTTAACAATCGATAAATCCATTTGACAAATGAAACTAACTAAAGCTATAATAAATCATTCAAATCAGTTACTCTGAAAGAAATGCTTCTGTTGTATACACATTCATGCAAATAACCTAACATAAAACGAGTCGACTTAAACTAAACCAACTTCATGCCAATCGCATTATTCAAATAATCAACCTGAAGAAAATACTTCTTATGTCACACACATCTATAGAAGAAATTCGGAAGAGAGTCAATCAATTCAATTACTAGAGGAAACAAGAGAAGCGATTTTGAAATTGACTGATCCCAATCCAAATTCAACTCTGAATACGTTATCCAATTTAGGCATTTGAAAGTATCTTCTGCATTGTCAATGGAAAATCTAGCTCCTCATAGGCATTAGATGATAATGTAATTCAACAAACTTCATATGCATCTATGACAATCACAGTCCAATACAATGTGCATTGTCCATGAACAGAGTAGGTCTTCACACCAGAGATCTAGATTTGGATCGTTGAAGCAAAGGGGTTTAAAAGCATCATATTATCAGCATAATACAATCAATCAAAACCAAGAAAAATCTCCACATGGCAGGTAAACTAATAATGAACCACAAATAATTGAAGAGTGACTATATCTATCACACAAATATACCACTACGTAATATTACAGAGCTAAACCCAGATGGGTGGGCCCAGCCACACCTCGAGAGATGATTAACTTACAGAAGGCGAGAGACTTTGATCACAATTAACTCATCATCCACAGGGAACCATCAAACAATCTAACTCAAACTTAATGCATAACCATTGTAAACATCTTTGATTCAAAAATAATAAGCCAAAGGATACACAAAAACAGTTTAACTTTTGTTCACTAGCTTCTAAGTATTACATAACACCCTTTTATAGGCATTAACTAAGTTAAAACAAACTAAACCATGGATAGTAAACCCTAACAGCCTTTCTAATTCATTCCTTCAAATTGGATGGCTCGAACAACTTGTCCAATTTAGTTTAACAACCTTCAACTAATCACAATCTTGGTGTCTGCTCCATTCAGAGAGGATAATGAGGACCTTTGTCATGGCTGGAGTCAAACACATTCAAGCATGGCGAGCGGGAGATCACCATCTAGAAGTATACAGCCTCTCATCCCCTGTGTTGTTAGGTACCGAACTCAAAATGACTCTTGAGTATGAAAGTGGAGGAACCATGGTTCACTATCTGCATTCTCCTATTGTCACCCTACACATATGCTACAATGTCTACACTTCGACCATAGTGATTAGTTAGTTTATGGATAGCTACTCATATCCATTTAAATTCACTAATAAAGAGCAAAATGTTACCATGAAATACTTCACCTCATAGTAAGATTAGGACAATGTTTAGGGAAATAAGAATGGTAAGTGAGTAGGTTTAGGGGTACCAAAAAGGTCAAAATAAAGATGGAAAATAGTAGTGGTGGGAACAAAACAAGGGATCAACATCCTCCCACGTGGATTCTTATGCATGTCCTCATGCATCCACCAAAAAGAAAATTTTGTTTAACCAAAAAGAGACTATGGTCAAAGAGCAGCAATCTTGAGAAGTACCTCGATCCCCTGTTTGATTGGTGGTGAGCATTTTTGAAATTGAAGAGCTAACCCTTTTGCATTCAATCTTTTAGCATGCTTGTTCCTTGCCACTTTCCACCGCAGTAGTTTCTTTTTTTCTTGGCCAAGGCATCATTATGAGCATATAGCTTCATGTTAGAGTCTTGCACTTGTTGGTTCACATCCGAGATGAAATGGAATAAAACTTTATATTTTTTGGCCTATTCTTTGAGCTTGGTGATCATTTTTTATAACTTGACAAGTTGGATATTTAAGTTTTTTCAACATCATATGTAGGAGCTCTGGTTGGTGTCGTTGACTGCTACGAGGTACTACCTCCGAGCAACTTTCCTTTGTGTTCTCTTGGGGAAGAATGATGTGGACTCGCCTTCATGTTGGTCCTGCTTGTTGAAAATTGGGTGGGAGACAAGGTCTCCATATCTCATGTAATATCTGCAGGGATATCCATCTTGGCCATGGTAGTGGGCTCTCCTTCAATGGATTTCAAATTGTTGGACATCAATATCATGGGAGGATGCAATATGGATACATTCTCAGCCGATGCCTTTAGCCTTGGACTGTGGAGCCTGAGCCATGCTCCGAGTCTGATGGTGGCCTTAAGTAGAGGTCTGAGTGAGAGAATCCAAAGGAGTGCTGAAGGGAAATAGGGGTCGCAGGCATTTGGACTTTGGTGTGGCACTTTCGGGATTCAGGGAAGGCTCTACAAGGGATTCAAATGCATCACTTTTTATAATGGGGCTCAGTTTAGGTTGGTTTGGCTTAGCGTGATCTCGTTTTCTTTTCCTTTGTGAGCCCATCGAGGCTCTGAGAGGAACTACTTTTTCGCCATCCTTCAAACCATCATGGGTTGTCTCCGGAAGTTTAGAAATAGGAGTGGGAGAGTGGGTAGGTGTAGATTCAGATTTGGACGAGGGTGTGGCATCATCTAATTTCAAGGAGCAGCCTACTACTCATTGTGAACCCTTAGTCTAGGTTTTGTGCCGAGGGAATTCCTTAATTAGGAAATCCTCCCACGACCGTTTCCTCTTCCTGAGCTAAGTGACCAACAATGTTTTAATTAAGCCGTAGTATAATGCGGTTTCAGGTTTTTGACTATAAATATAAATTTTTGAAATATATATATATATAACACTTTAAAACAAAAAAAATATACCATTAGTAATAGTATGTAGTTCCACCTTTAGGGTTTGAATGTCTTCTTTGTCAAATTGATTCTTGTTTTGAGTATCTCTGATATTATTTTGTCAATGACTTCATATTTTTCATTTAGTTCGAATAATTTTATTTCAGTGCAAATAGTAAAAGCTTTGACCTCGTCTAGAGGTCTTGTCTGCCGAGGCTAGGAGACACAAACAAAAATGACTCACACTAAGGGGTCTCGAGGTCTTGTGTGCAAGGGCTAAGAGACACAAAGAAAATGACTCACACTAAGGGGTCTAAAGGTCTTGTGTGGGAGGGCTACGAGACACAGACAAAAATGACTCACACTAAGGGGTTGGGTGAAATTGTCCTTTAGTAATTTCACTCAAGACCTGAGTAAATTATTGAGCAATGAAAATTTTTGGGGCTAATATTTGCAAGTGGGCTAATTTTCCACGCTTTTTCCAAAAAAAAAGGATTCCTTAACTTCCATTTTTTCTAAAAATGTTCCCAAATTGTATAGTAGAAAATTATTTTACCTTAAAAATTGCTAAAATTTTATATAGAGGCTATATAAAATTATTATAAATTTGAATATTTTTATAGAAATACCACCCAACATTTTATAGATTGCATACCATGGACTAGTGAAATTTGCCAAAAATTCTAAACATTAAGATAAATTTCCATCCTTAAAATTTTCCATGTCGCAGAACAAAAGCAAGTTGTTTTCCTTATATTCTTGCTCCGCACGTTATTGAGGCACTCCTACTGTGTACCACCCAAGCTAATTTCTAGCCCTACAAATGATGGAGGGTTATAGGTTATAACATGTCGAGCTTAAAATTTGAGGGCCTCGCTTTACACCCCATTTCACTCACATTAGAAGCACTTACATATTTGACATCTAACTTTTTTGAACTACGAAAATTAGAAACAAGTGTGCATGATTGAGCCTTAGAAGAGTGAATGAAACAAGGCTTACTCGTTAGGAAAAGAAAGGGAGATTTCCGTGTAGGTTATGAAGAAATTGTGATTAACTTACCAGGCTTTGAGTTGAGGGCGAATGGGCTTTGAGTTTAGGGTGAATAAGTGTATATGCTTTAGAGGGTTTTGAGTTTACCATGAATGAGTGTAGGTTGTGGTAAAATATTCTTTTAGAAAATGTCATGAATTCAAATCCCATGAACATTTTAGAAAAAAACTAGTATTCGAATTAATTAGTTTGTGTTATGAATATAATTATGTATTGTGTTTTTGTGTGCTATTCAAATTAATTTTCTTATAAATTTCTGGTTTATGTGTTATGAATATAATCATGTATTATATTTTTGTCCGTATTCAAATTAATGTTTCTATAAACCTTTGGTTTAAGTGTTATGAATATAAATATGTATTCTATTTTGTGAAAAGGATTATGTGAATGGTTTACATGTAGTGTTATGAATATAAATATGTATTCTATTTTGTGAAAAGGATTATGTGAATGGTTTACATGTTTTTTCAAGTAGATTGGTTTATTATATATATATATTTAAAAAATTAAAATGAAAAAAATGGAGTGTTTTTTTAGTTTAATATATTAATAAAAAAAAATTACTTCTTTTAATAATTTGGTTTAATTACAATTTAATTTTAAAAGTGTTGTGATATTTTAGAATTTTATTATGTTAATGTATAGATTTATTTTAACTTTGGATCTCCTAACTATCTCAAATTATCATAGATTTAATTTTGGATTTATTAACTATCTCAAATTTTTATGTATAGACACACACACACAAATATATAATTTATTAAGTTTGTATATATTTATTAACTATATGTTTTTTGGGTAGTTTTTTGCAACTGAATTTATTTACAAGTCTTCAAAAAAATGTGTGAAATATTATTCTTTTTTATAGCTTAGTACATTAGTTATAAAAAAATGTAATATATCCCAAACATATAATTTACATAAGCTAATACATTAATTTTTTTTTGCCATCGTTTTATTTAGAAGAACAATTAAACAAGTTTACATTGCTATCGGTAATTTTAGTGCTTGTACATAATTAATATAAATCATAATTGGCAATTAACATAGCCTCATCCGGAGGTTGCTTTCACATGGAAGGTTATCGTGGGTTAACAATTCTGGGTTCTATTTATGACTGATGTACTGTTAGTAATTATCTCATTATTCACTTGGCGCCTCCGAGTTATACTCCACCAATGATACCATAGAACCTATGTCAGAATATATATTTTCTTCATGTTAAAGCTAGCTACAAATCCTAGTTCTCTCTGTTGATATGTAAGGATGGATTTACTCTTGGTACTTATCTCTCGTCTGACTGTATGTGGCATGAGCAGCCCGCTCTCAGCAGCCCCACTCCTGGGACTTCTTGCCGCATCAACAGAGGAGATTTGGCTACCTAGATCTATGGTTAGTAATCTATCGTGGTTTGACATTACCACCTTCAGAGTTTCTATGCCACATTTGCTTTCTAATTTGTTTTTTGTCTCGGCTCCTTCAAGCTTCTTGTGGCTTCGTGTTCTCGAACTCGTGAGGAAACCTACTAAGTCAAGCAACTATGGCTCTTTCCTCAGATGGAGGACCCGGGTAAGCTTATCTTGATCTGTTGAGATCTTTTTACACATGTTGTTAATTTCCTTTACTCACCGGATTCAGCCCTTCACACACTGCAGTTTTGTTCCGCTGCAGGATTTACTCTAGGGCACCGGAGTCTGCCATTGTTGCAATAAGACAGTCAAACCCTATTAAGGCTTCATCACTTGAGGGGATTTCCAGGTAAGAGAGATCTCCCATGATGACTTTAGAACTCGAAGGGCTGGGTTCACTCGTTATTTGAACCTGGGGTTCCATCCCTAGGAATTTTCCCGAGTGTGAATTCTTTTGTTTATTTTTCTTTTAGAAAGAGATTTTAGTTTTGTAACAATTTTATGGTATGAGGCCGAGAGCCAAAATAGTTTAGCTTGGCATATATTTTTTTGAGTTTGCTCCAAGGGTTTAGTCTCTGGCTACCAGACCCAAGTTGAGGTCGTGTCGGTATTATTCTAAATGTTGTTTTATATTTACAGTATTACATTCTCAGAGGAGGATTTTAGTAAGTTTTGCTCCCTGAACTATGTAAAGCACGGTTTCCTAATTCAGGTGTGCAACTAGGGGTTTCTTTATGTATAATGACAATTTGTGTATTCTGCTACATTTGCTTGCATTCAGATATATTTAGTGGTTTTCCTATTTATTAATATTGTTGTGATGAGAATTTGTAAATCGATATGACGAAAGCACGAATGGCTCACCAAGTTCTTGTCTAAGAGATTTAATCAGTTTGGTTTTTTATTGCATAAGTTAAATTCTATATTACTCGCTGTCGTTTCACTAATTACAGAATTTTGTTGAGAGTGATTGGTGGTTTTTCCTTCCCCTAAAACTAAGGATTCCTCTGTCGCAAAGGGTTTTTATAATTTCTTGAATATGTCAAGTCATTCCTGGCCGACTCAAGTTATGAACCATCGACCCTGAAGTCTTCTGGTCCTTTTGTAGCGTTACAACTTCCTCCTTGGTTATCACTTGTTGGCCTGAGCTAGGCACAATTCTACTATTACTATTTTGGTTTAGTATGGACAAGAAGTGAAAATGGTATAATTTCATAATAACTACTATTGTTTTGCACCGGTTGTTACAGAGTGGCTTGGGCTTAGTGAGAGATTCATTTTAATGCACTTCTTTAAAACTTTACATGGGGTGGAGAGAGCTTCATGGAAATCATTCCGAGAAGGAGTGTAGTCATCTATATCAATTTCATCTGTATCACGAACAAGATCAAGAATAATACTGGACACTTCCCTTTTGAAGGTAGCGGGGGCATTATACAATCCAAAAGGAAGGACCCTATAAGAAAATTTTGCCCCATGGACTTGTGAAGGTGGTCTTATCCTGATCCTCATGGCTGATCTAGATCTAGTTATACCCACTAAAATAATCCAAGAATGAAAAAATTTCTTCCTTGCAAGACCATACAAAACATGATCAATGAAATTCAAGGGAAAATGATCTTTCCTTGTAGCCTTGTTAACTTCCCGTTAGTCAACATAGATTCTCCACTTCCTATTCTTCTTTGATACTATAACTAGAGGATACATCCACTCAATATTTCTTCTTTCACAATGTCTTTAAGGGAAGGGTGCATTCTCCTCTGGGGTTGGCACATAGGTTTACATCCCTCTTTAATGAAAATGTGATGGATACAAACTAACGGATGAACCCCTTTCATCTCTTTATAGTCCCAAGTAAAAGCATCAAGATGTTGCCTTAACACATTGAGCAATTTCTCTTCTTGTTTTAATGAGAGGGAAGGATTGATTTTCAGGATTTCAGATGGAATAATTTCTACAATCTTAGCATGACCTTGATTAGAACCACTAGTGAACAATTTTTTCCAATAAATTGTTCTGAGGTTTCCCTAAGGATTCATCCACTAGCTCATTAATTGGTATGGCAATAGGAGGTTGGTTTTGCATAAAGTTATCAATAACATAGTTACTGATCAAACGAGAAAATGCCTTAGTACCCTTTTTTTTCAAGTAGCAAAAAAATCATTTGATTTTGAAAAATGATGATTCAGAATACACCTTTTTTTTTAAGCATATTTTTTCCACTTTAGATTTTTTTATGTATCAAGTATGAACAATTTTTTTTAGATGTTATTGATTTTCATGTAGATTTTGAAAAGTGTTGATGCAACATCAACACATTTTTTTAGATGGCTTATTTTTGACACTTTAATTTTATATTTTTTATGTATCAAGTGTGAACATTTTTTCTTTTGTTAGTTTTCATCTTGATTTTGAACTGAGCATCAACTCTTTTTGTTTAAAGGACTTAATTTTTACACTTTAAATTTTCTAATGAATTAAGTGTGGATAATTTTTTTTAAATGTTGGTGATTTTCATGTTAGAAACAAAACATAAAAATCAAATTAAAAAAAGAAAAAAAAAACAAAAAAAAAAAACAAAAAAAAATAAAAAACATGATAAACCATAAAATCAATATAAAAAATATATAATATAAAACAACAAAAAACAAAATCTATAAAAATGTAAATAAATAAATTAAAACATAAAACATGACAAAAAATAAAATAATAAAAACTGTTAGTTAATAAACTTTAAAAATATTATTAAAAAAAAAAAAAAAAAACATGAAAATAAAAAGGAAAAAATAAAACTTCAACATTGTTAGTAATAAAACATAAAAATAAAAATAAAAAACATGAGAAAAAAAATCAAATACAAAAGGGGTATATAAGAAAGGGAAAAAAACCAAAATTAACTTGTAAAATAAAAAAATTGAATAAAAATTAACGAAAAAAAACAAAAAATAAATTAAAAAATATCAAAAAAATAAATAAAAAAATTTTCAAAATAGATATATATAATTTAAAGAAAAAGAAATTGAGCTACAAGAAAATCTAAAAACATTCTCTTTAAAAAAAATTAAATAAAAAAAATTAATAATAATAATAATTAATAACCTTGGCTCGGTTACAGAGTGGCTTGGCTCTAAATAACTTGCAGTGGAATAATTTCTCTTCATTTTACTTACAATTTCACAGTATGGTCTATTCCTGTGTTCGCTTGTTTTTCTTTTACTATTCCTTTGGATAAGGGTTATGAGAGATTATTGATTTCTTTAGGACTTCTATATAGTCTATCCACCTACATTTTTTTTAATATGAACTACATAGGTTACTTACAGAGTACAGAATTTTAATCTTAATTCTCATGAAGGAATATTTACATAATATATGGAATATCAAGATTTATTCTCTTAACAGAATCTATACCGAATATACAGGTTTTAATCCAAAATCTCTAAGAGAGAAATTTTCAGTTTCCTAAGTGAGTTTGTCCTATAAAATTTTCTCTTCTTTTACTGGCATACACAAAGATAATTATCCGTACCTGAATTCCAGTAATGCAATTGAAGTAATTCTTTGGAAGATTCACCTCTATTCTCTCCTGCTTGTCTACCTCCCGACCATGAGGTGGTCCTCCTCGACCCAACCTCTCCCCAAGCACTTCAACAAGACCACCATATTTGCAAGACTTTAGCACTATAAGCCTACACTATCTGGTCATTACCAAGCCTAGTGTCTATTGCCACATTACAGTGTTTCCAGCCTACACTATCTGGTCATCACGAGACTTAGCATATGCTACAAAATTTTGGCACTCAAAGCCTATGCTATCTAGTCATCACTATACTTAGCGTCTATTACAAGATGATGGCACTCAACCCAGCACTATCTGGTCATCACCAAAATTAACATTCCCTTCCTTTCCCCTTAGCTTCCTTTTCCTACAGAAGCCTCTACAATTGGGGAAAGTAGTTAGGTTTTTTCTTTTCTTTTCTTTTTTCTAGCAACTATCATTATTAATTTTAACCTCCTTTCATGAGGAGTCGCTGCAGCCATCAACACTCTGTTTTATTTTAATTAACAATAATGAGCAACATAACAATAATTAACAACACGGTTAAATTCAAACAATAATGATAATAATTACTGAGTTTACCCCAAAAATAACAATAGTCAAACAGTTGAGTTTACTGTTGTTAATAAAATGCTACAACTTTACTAGGGGCATTACATCTCCCCCTCCTAAAACTCAACATCATCTTGATGTTTTTCACTCATAAAAAGTTCGGGATAAGCTTCCCTCATGATCTGTTCATCCTCCCAGGTGGCCTCATCCGGCCCAAAGTGCTGTCATTGCACTTTAACCTGGGCGATGGCTCGTTTCCGCAACACGACCCTTCTCCAATAGAGTATTTTCATTGGCTCGACCAAAAATTCTCCTTCCGATTCTACCTGAAAACACACAATATCTTGATCAGTTTCTCTCCTAGCAACCAATTTTTGGTTTGTGCTATTTTAGACATTTCCTTACCTGAATGTCTTGCCAACTAATTATGTGCTTAGAGTCATATACATATTTCTTTAATATTGATACATGGAAGACATTATGAACCTGAATGTGGCTAGGTAGGGCGAGCTGGTATGCCACCAGCCCAACCCTCGTTAAGATTTGGAAAGGTCCACAAAAATGGGGTGCCAATTTGGTGCAACCGTTCCCCATACACATGCTCTCCTACCTGATATTCTTTAAAGTTTCTTTTCTGATCTGTAAAGCTTTTTTTTCTATCTTGTGCTACTTTTAAATTGGCTGACACCTTTTTGACCATTTCTTCCATCTCTTTTAACATCTGAGGACCCAACATAAGTGTGTCTTCCAGTCCACCCCAACTAGATGGTGTACGGCATTTCCGTTCGTAAAGCACTTCGAATGGGATCATCTGTAAAGATGCATGATAACCATTATTATATGCAAACTCCACCAAATGAAAATATTCTTCCCACCAGGACGGTTGTTGCATCACATATGACCTCAACATATCTTCTACCACCTCGTTCACCCATTCAATCTATCCGTCGGTTTGTGGATGATATGCGGTGCTGAAATTAGTTGAGTTCCCAATCCCTCAAACAAGGTCCTCCAAAATGCTAATGTAAACTTAACATCATGGTTAGAAATTATAGTTTTGGGTAAACCGTGGAGCTTAAATATGTTCTGCATAAAAATGTTTGCAATTTGTGCTGCGCAGTAAGTGGACTATACCAGTATGAAGTGGCTGATTTTCTTAGTTTGTCCACCACTACCATGATGGAATCATTATTCCTCTTGGATTTAGGTAATCCCATGATAAAGTCCATAGTAATAATCTCCCACTTCCACTCTAGTATGGGTAATGGCTATAACAGTCTAGCAGGGTGTTGATGTTCTATTTTAACCTGTTGGCACTATATGCAACGTGCCAAATATTCCGTCATTCCTTCTTCATGCCCAGCCAGTAGTATTCCTTCTGAAGTGATGTTATGAGCTTCTGATATTGTGGGTGTCCTGTGTAAGGACTCTTATGAAATTCATCCAAAATCATTTTTTTGATGCCATCTTGGTTGGGTACATATATTCTCTTTCTGTAATACAACATACCAGCTACATTCAACTCATAACCTTGTTGCATTATGTGACTGGTTAATTTCTGCACTTGCTATTTTATTCACTGATAAATTTGATCTTGTTCAACTGCCTTTTTAATTTCCTCACTGAGGATAGACCACCCTTCACTAAAGGCAACTTCGTAGAGGCAATGTACTTTTCAACTTAAAGCATCGCCACCCAGTTTTCTTTTCCTTTCACATGTTTGATCTTGAAATCGAATCCACTCAAGAAATCCACCCACCGAGCTTGCCTAGCGTTTAAAGTTGGCTGGTTAAAATAACTAGTCAAGCTATAGTGGTCTGTCATCAATAAAAATTTCCTCCACACCAGATAATGACGCCACATCTTTAAAGCGTGTATGATAGCGATCAGTTCCAGATCATAAGAAGAATATTTTTGTTCATGCTCTTTCAATTTTCTGGACTCGTAAGCAATCACTTTTCCTTCTTGCATCAACACTCCCCCTACTCCTTCTTTACTCGCATCTGTGCAGACCACGTAACCCTTTTCCGAGTCTGCTATGCTCAATATTGGTGTGGTTGCAAGCAAATGTTTGAGCTGTTCTAAACTCCTTTGACATTTTGCAGTCCATTTAAATATTTTTCCCTTTTTTTGTAGGGAAGTGATAGGGTAAGCAACTCTTGAAAACCCTTCCACAAACTGCCTATAGTATCCTACCAATCCCATGGAAGATTTTATGTCTACCACATCCTTCGGTATTGGCCACTCCATTATGGTCCTTATCTTTTCGGGATCCACTGTAATACCCTCTTTGGTGATAATATGTCCCAGGTACTGGATTTGCTCCTTATAGAAATCACATTTGTTATACTTTGCATACAATTGATGTTCCCATAGTGTTTGAAACACTAGCCTGAGATGCTCCTCATGTTCTTTGACATTTCGGGAATATATTAGTATATCATCAATAAAAATTAACACAAACTTATCTAACTACCGATGAAATATGTTATTCATCAAGCACATAAATGTCGTGGGTGCATTGGTGAGCCCGAAAGATAGTACCACAAACTGATAGTGTCCATAGTGAGTTCGAAAAGTGGTTTTGGCTATGTCCTCCTCCTTAATTCTAATTTGGTGGTATCGAGATCACAAATCTATTTTTGAAAATACCATTGCCCCTTTCACCTAATCAAAAATTTCATCAATACGGGGTAGTAGATATTTATTCTTAACTGTCAATTTATTCAGTTGTCGATAATCAATGCACATACGAAGGGTTCCATCCTTCTTCTTGACGAATAACACAGGAGCTCCCAAGGTGATACGCTATGGTGGATGTATTCCTTGTCCAATAGCTCTTGCAGTTGCATCTTTAATTTTGTCAATTCTAGTACGCTCATCTGATATGGTGCTCGGGACACCGGGGCTGCACTGGGTATCAATTCTATAGTAAAGTCCAAGTCTCTTTTAGGTGGCAGCCCTCGTATTTCTTCGGGAAACACATCTTCAAACTCTTGCACCACTAGGATGCTTTCCAAGGTAACATTTTTATCCTTTGAAATGGCATAACCCACTTGAATATCATATACTTGACATTTTTCCCTTATGCACTTTGCCAATTATGAGGTAGTAATTGGCCGAATCTGTACTGGCCTCACAATATCTTGGATCTCTTGTTTTTTCCCCAGTTCGTCTTGGTAAGAAATTGTCTTTGTTTTACAATTTATTATGGACCATCATTTTTCCAGCTAGTCCATCTGTATCAGCACATCATATGATCCGAGGGGAAGTATGTTTAATTCTATCATCACAGACTGGCCTACTATCTTCAGTGGGCATTTATTGACCTTGGCTAGCACTCACCTTTTTGCCCCTGTAGTGTGCTAAACTAGCCATGGATTTTTAAACTTAATATATTGCAATTTAAAATTTTCCAAAACCTTGGGACTAACATAACTTAATGTAGCTCCAGGTTCAATTAAAATAGAAATAGTCCAATCAAAAATCTTACATTCGAACTCCACCATAGTCAGCTAGTATTCAACTTGATGGTCCTCGAGGGCAACATTAATTCTTGGTATGGTCCGAGCCACGTCTCCAACTGTAGATGCTTCATAAATCTGTGACACTTGATCATTACCCTTTCGGTGAGGATATTTCTTAATGTAGTGTGGCCCGCCATAGCCCCAACATTGTACTGGCGGCCTAGCTACCCCTTTGTTATCAACTCTGCCTAGTTGCTCACTAAATCTGGATTCGATGGGTGGCTTTAATCTAAGCTGATTTTTGGGCTGGTTCCTACTGTTTGGCCCCTTGGAAGGTCCCTTACTGAAGCTGCCATGAGCTCCCTTGGCACCCACAGTCATCTTACTACCCTTTCTATCAGTCCATCACTTTCCAAAATTTTCTCCCTTCTGTTTATTCTGCTGGTAGCAAATCCTAGCTTTCCGTATCGCTTCATCCATTTTTTTCGAGTTGTCAAACTCAATTCTTTCCCTCATTTCCTGGTGTAGAATGCTAACAAACCATTGTACTTTTTCCTTTTCTTCCCACATGTATGGTACATAGCAGAGCAGGGAGGTAAATTTGGTGATAAATTCATCCATTGTCTCCTACCCAAGCCACAGATCATGAAATTCCCTCGCCTTTTCGTCATAAAAATGTTCAGTCAAATATTTTTCTTTCAAGTATCTTTGAAAAGTTTACCAAGTTATGTTCTGCTCACTTACCCCCCCGCACTATCTTGACATCCTCCCACCATAAGTTAGCTTTGCCTTGCAACTAGAAAATAGCGAGCCGTGCCTTGAGATTGTGATCATACTCGTATACTTGGAAATATTTGTTCATATTAATTAACTATGCCTCTGCTGCCTCCTCCAACTCCCCATCGAAGTATGGTGGCTTGATCTTTTGGAACTCCCCCTTCAACTCTATCCGATGTCTCTTTGAAGTTCAATGTTCAGAGGCATTGTCGGATTTCTCCCCTCGAATCTCCTCCCTTCCTTCTGTCTCCTCCTGATCGGTATGATAACCATGTTCCTCTGACACACGCGTATGCTCAGGACTGGGATTCGTCTAGTGCTGATTTTGTTTATCTGACAAACTTTTCAGGATTTTCTCCTGTTCCATGGTCAATCTTGCGTTGTCCTCCCGTAGATGAGCCATCTTGTTCTTCAATTCCTGAACTATTTCCAATATAGTCACATTGGTGTTGCGAGCCTCCTCCCCCAATTGCACCCATATTTCAGGATTATTTTGAGGAAGAGTGGTGGTTTCTGAGCCATCCACATTCCTGTGAGGAGCGTTGCTCGTTCTCCTCATAATCTATTGTCACCTCATTCCCTGAATTCCAGCACGTTAGTAAACTTCAATAGATAAAGATATTTAAATAACATTGTCTAGTAGCTCTTTCTTTTTTTTTTTTGTTACTATTAATTTCATTATCACTATTAGCCAGAGGCCACAATATAGTAGTCTGGCTCTGATACCACTTGTAATATATCCCAAATATATAATTTACATAAGCTAAATACGTTAATTTTTTTTTGTCATCGTTTTATTTACAAGAACAATTAAGCAAGTTTATATTGCTATCAGTAATTTCAGTGCTTGTACACAATTAATATAAATCATAACTGGAAATTAACATAGCCTGATGTGGAAGTTGCTTTCATATGGAAGTTTATCCTAGGTTAACGATTCTGGGTTGTATTTATGACTTATGTACTGTTAGTAATTATCTCATTATTCACTTGGCACCTCGGAGTTACACTCCACCAAGGAAACCATAGAACCTATGTTAGAATATATATATTCTTTATGTTAAAGCCGGCTACGACTCCAAGCTCTCTCTACTGATATGTAAGGATGGATTTACTCTTGGTACTTATCTCTGCTCTGCTTTTACATGGCACGAGTAGCCCACTCTCAGCAGCCCCACTCCTGGGACTTATCGCCACATCAACGAAGGACATTTGGCTACACAGATCTATGGTTAGTAATCTATCATGGTTTGACATTACCGCCTTTGGAATTTCTATGTTGCATTTTCTTTCTCATTTTTTTTTGGTCTCGACTCCTTCATGCTTCTTGTGGCTCCGCATTCTCGAACTGGTCAGGAAAACTACTAAGTCAAGCAACTACGGCTCTCTCCTGAGACGGAAGACCCAGGTAAGCTTATCTTGATCTATTGAGATCTTTTTACAGATGTTGTTAATTTCCTTCACTCACCGGATTCAGCCCTTGACACATTGTACTTTTGTTCCACTGCACGATTTACTCCAGGGCACCGGAGTCTACCATTGCCGCAATAAGACAGTCAAACCCTCTCCAGGCTTCATCACTCGAGGAGATTTCCAGGTAAGAGAGATCTCCCATGATGACTTTAGAACTGGAAGGCTCGGTTCACTGGTTATTCAGAGCTAGGGTTCCATCCCTAGGAATTTGCGAGTCTGAATTATTTTGTTTATTTTTCTTTTAGAAAGAGAATTTAGATTTGTAACAGTTTTATGGTATGAGGGCAAGAGCCAAAATAGTCTAGCTTGGCATATATTTTTTTGAGTTTTCTCCAAGGGTTTAGTCTCTCACTACCAGACCGAGGTTGAGGTCATGTCGGTATTATTCTAAATGTTGTTTTATATTTACAGTATTACATTTTGAGAGGAGGATTTTAGTAAGTTTTTCTCCCTGAACTATGTAAAGCATGGTTTCCTAATTTATGCGTGCAACTAAGGGTTTGTTTATGTATAACAACAATTTGCTTATTCTGCTACATTTGCTTCCATTCAAATATATTTAATGGTTTTCCTATTTATTAATATTGCTGTGATGAGAATTTGTAAATCGATGTGATGAATGCTTGAATGGCTCATCGAGTTCTTGTCTGAGAGATTTAATCAGTTTGGTTCTTCACTGCATAAGTTAAATTCTATATTAATGGTTGTTGTTTCACTAATTACAGAATTTTGTTGAGACTAATAGGTGGTTTTTCCTTCCCCTAAAAGTGAGGATTCCTCTCTCGCAAAGGGTTTTTATAATTTCTTGAATACGTCAAGTCATTCGTGGCCGACTCAAGTCGAGGTTATGAACCGTCGACCCTAAATTCTTCTGGTCCTTTAGTAGTGTTACAACTTCCTTCTTGGTTATCACTTGTTGGCCTGAGCTAGGCACAGTTCTACTATTACTATTTTGGTTTAGTATGAACAAGAAGTGAAAATTGTATAATTTCATAATAACTGCTATTGTTTTGCGTGGGTTGTTACAGAGTGGCTTGGCCTTGAGCTCAACAACCCTCTGAATAACCTTGTCGTAGAATTTTTTTTTTTCATTTTACTTACGATTTCATAGTATGGTCTATTCCCCTATTCGTTTGTTTTTCTTTTAGCGTTTCTTTGGATAAGGGTTATCACAGATTATTGATTTCTTTAGGACTTCTATAAAGTCTATCTGCCTACATTTTTTTTAATATGAACTACATAGGTTACTTACAGAGTACAGAATTTTAATCTTAATTCTCAAGAAGGAATCCTTACATACTATATGGAATATCAAGATTTATTCTCTTAACAGAATCTATACCGAATATACAAGTTTTAATCCAAAACCTTTAAGAGAGAAATTTTCAATTTCCTAAGTGAGCTTCTCTTGTAAATTTTTCTCTTCTTTTACTGGCATACAGAGAGAAAAGTATCTGTACCTGAATTCCAATAATGCAATTGAAGTAATTCTTTGGAAGATTCACCTCTATTCTCTCCTGCTTGTCTACCTCCCGACTATGAGGTGGTCCTCCTCGACCCAACCTCCCCCCAAGCACTTCAACAAGACAACCGTCTTTGCAGGACTTTAGCATTGTAAGTCTATGCTATCTTGTCATTACGAGACTTAGCGTCTTATGCCAGATTACAACATTTCCAGCCTGCGCTATCTGGTCATCATCAGACTTAGCGTATGCTACAGAATTTTGGCACTCAAAGCCTGCGCTATGTGGTCATCACCAGACTTAGCGTATGCTGCAAAATTTTGGCACTCAAAGCCTGCGCTATCTGGTCATCACCAGACTTAGCGTCTGTTACAAGATGATGGCACTCAACCCACTGCTATCTGGACATCACAAGACTTAGCGTTCATTTTCTTTCCCCTTCGCTTCCTTTTCCTGTGGAAGCCTCTACACTTGGGGAAAGTAGTTAGTTTTTTGTTTTTTTGTTTTCTTTTTTCTCGCAACCATCATTCTTAATTTTAACCTCCTTTCATGAGGAGTCGCAGTAGCCATTGAAACTCTGTTTTCTTTTAATTAACAATAATGAGAAACATAACAATAATTAACAACACAGTTAAATTCAAACAGTAATGATAATAATTAGTGAGTTTACCCCAAAAGTAACAATAGTCAAAGAGTTGAATTTTCTATTGTTAATAAAATACTACACCTTTACTACGGGCATTACAAAAAATTACTTGTTTATATTTATTTTATAAAGTGATTTAAATATTTTGATATTTTAGA